>BQNB010108793.1:0-22885 GCA_026074375.1 Tanacetum coccineum | reverse complement strand
TTATGTATCTCAAAATTTGTTCATGAGATCATTATGCATGTGTTTAAAAACGTTTTTAGGTTGTATTGACAATGCATAAGAACAATTTTATTATGTTCCTAACGTGAGTGATTTGAAAATAAAATTGGGGTTTTAGTTCAAAATCAATTTTTCTACAAGCTCATTAATGTGTGCAAATCCTATGTGTTAGGAATACGAAATTCCTAGGAAAGTGTTGGTCGCTTCCATAGATAACTGTCGTTAGCTAGTTAAGTAATTTTTGGAAACTTACATAGTTAGTTAGCTAAAGGCCCATGGATTAACCCATGCAAGCCCAAGCCCACCATCCATTGCAAGTATATAAACACCTCTCCATGCCTTGGAGAGGTGGTTGGTTGCTCATTTTTACACACATTAATATATGTTTACTTTCTCTCTCTAAGTGTTCATCCAACCCTCTCTCTTACGAAAATAATCTCTTTCCCTCTCATCTAGTATGTTATTTGATAAGTCTTCAATCTAGATCTTCTGATTTAACATATGTTTTGAATCTATTTTTCTAATAAATAAAACAATCGCTTTCAAAAGTGGTGGTCTTTGCATAGATTGCCCTTCTAGATATTTGTTAGAATCCATATATCGATCCAAGCTTTAAAATACAGTATATTTTAAAAATCTTAAGTGACCTTGGCTCCTGATACCAATTGTGGAAACGAGAAGGAGGGGTTGAATAGTTTACAGATTCTTTTTTGTTTTAAAAGTTTGCTTTTAAAAATGTTTAGATTCGAGTTGTATGTTTAATCAACCAACAATATGAACAAACAATTGCTATCTAAACTATGCCTAAATAACAATAGCAATAATAAGTAAAGAGATAAAGAAAGGAACAATCAAACCAAGATGCCAAGATTTTATAGTGGTTCGGCAACGAAGCTCCTCTTCGCCCTACTCCACTCCCCGAGTATCCTACTCGAGATTTCACTATGTCAACAAGCTCCCTTTAAGCGGAGAAAACCGTTTACATGTCGCTTACGTTATTTTCCGACACTAAGCTAAATGTCGAGTCATAATCTTAGCTAGAAATAATATACCACTTCACAAGATATACACACTCATAAGATCTACACAATCGGATCTACACAATATCCAAATCATACAAATACACAAGATAAATACAATAGAGATTTGGAACTTACAAGAAGAGAGGAGAGATCACTAATCAACACTTCGTTTCTTGGCGAATACGAGTGTTCCTCTCTTGCACTTGATAGAGAGGAGAGATGAGATGAAGAAGATAAGATTAGATCACTTAAAACAAGATCTAAGAATGTTAGTGATCAAGATTTTTAGTGAGAGAAAGAAGAGAGAGAAACAACTAAAAAATTTCGTGCAAAGAGGAATATTTTTCTACTGGGAATGGAGCAGTATTTATAGACAGGAAATCCCATCGGTAACTGGAGGCGGTCTCGGCGGCCCCATATATATATGGGGCCCACCAGGCCTATAAAGGGGCCGCCCCTAGACTCCGCTTCTGTTTTTGTCTTTTTGTGGTGAAGGTTGTATCTGCTATGGAACCTTTCATTTTGGGGGGAAAATTTGAAATTCAAATTTTAAGTTTTTAATAAAACTTTTGTTTTAATTAGAAAATATTTTGTAAATGTATTTTTGAGAAAATTCTTTTGTAGAATTAAAAGTGATGTTTAAGAGAAAAATATTTTCTTGATCACTAATCATGCTTAATGATTTTGTTTATCAATACCTTAAGTGATCACTAATCTTAGAAATGAAATTTCACACTTAATAATTTGTGAACGTTTATTTTTATCGTAAGCGTTTTTACATTTTGTTATTATCAAAACAATGAGAGGTCAAAAAATATAAATAATATTTTTAGACATTATTTGTATTAACAATCTCCCCCTTTTTGATGATGACAAAATATAAACTCATTTTAAATAAAATTAAAGGTTTCAAATTATTAATGAGTTTTGTTCCATTTCTCTCCCTTTTTGTCGAATCCAAAAAGGATAATCGTCGAATTGTAGATGCGAGAAAGAAATCGACGATATCAAGACTCCCCCTTGATGTGATCTCCCCCTCGTTAGGGCACCAAGGGATTGATCTTACGAAAATTGTTTGCTACAAAACAAGGTTAGAAGTATAAGTGCAAGACAAATATCTCATAAACATAACACCATAGTTATGCATGCATTTCAACCATAAAGAAATTTTATTCAAGACATAGTATATCAATACCATAGTAGTATGATCATTACAAGACAAGGTAAACATAAATTAAGACATAAAGCATAAACTAGTTAAATCTTGAATTATAGTAAATGCCATAATCAAAAGTTGGTCGTTCGATTATTGGGGTAGGTTAACCATGTGAGAATGATTAACTAAAGAGAGAGAATGGCAAGGTTGGTGAATTACAGTTTGGAGAAGTTTGGGTTTGAGGTATAAGACGGGTAAGAAGAAAGTGAATGAAGTCGATTTCATTTCTCAAGGAATGAAATTGGTTTCTAGAGTATCGGCACCAATGACAAAAGCTTGAGTGAAAGTCAACTTGACCATGAAATGGTGGATAGATTTGTTGAGGTGGTGGTGAATGTGGTTGTTGAATATAGGCATTGGAAGGTTTATTATGTGTGTCAAGAATGGTGGAGATATTGTAAAGTGAGTTGATCATTTCATCTCTTAGAGGATCGTAGGAAGGTGGTGAGGGAGATTGATGATGAACTTGTGGAGGAAGTGGAGGTGATTCATGTTGGAAAGAGGATGATGGTTTTGGGTTGGATGTCTTGTGCTTCCACACTTGTCTAACCGACATTCTTGGTTTTATAAAAAAGTTGGGATGGTGGTTTGAGCAAGACATTGATGTTAAAGAAGGGAGATTTGAGGGAGATGAAGATGGTGGTAAAGTATAGGAGTTGGGTGATTAAATAATGAAGAAGATTGGATAAATGGCAAAGCATGGTTTAGGAAGAAGAAGGTACCAAATATGGTTTAGCCAATCTGGGAAATGCCAGCTTAAGGCTATAGATAGAGTGGTCAATGATACAGAAAAAGAGGCAAATTCAAAAGAATTCGTTCCCTCGTGTAGGCGGTCTCATAATGTCTGGCGGTCCCAAATATGTTTGGGGGCCGCCTGGTATTTATGGGGGCCGTTTTCTGGAAAAGGTGAAATTTTCTAGGTTTTATTTTTCTTAAGTCCAGTGATTTTGGCATCTACTCAATTCAAAAATTAAGTAATATAAGCATGAATATATGATTCTAAACTAATCACACAAATCATTTAGCAAATAGGAGAATTATACGCATATAATAATCATATAATTTGCTAATCATGCAAAGCACTAGTAAGATGATAAAATTTGAAAAGATCATCTTAGTAATTTAAAAAGATGTCCTAATAGAAGGATTAAAGAAGTTAAATATTGTTAATAAATATAGATATAAATAAATGTCTTCAAAAACATAATAAACATGTTTACTTGCGTTTCCCCTTCATCATGTTCTTGATGGCTTGTCTAATTGACCTTAACTCTTCCCGGTGAGCTTCTCTTTGTTGAGTTTGGATATTTATGGTTTCAGAGAGATAGGTGTATAAGTTGTGTCTTTCATGAGGAGGGTTTTAAATGACTCTAGGGATAACATTAGATGAAGAAGAGACATTTTGGGAAGGTGAAAAGGACGAGTTGGAATGAAATGATTCATCATCATTTTCATCAACTATGGCGTCTAGTGGAAGATATGAAGAAGGATGATTTTGAGTGGTGGAGGAGGAGCTAGCATTTGACTCACGAGGTCTTTTCTTGCCTTGATCTGCTCGCGTCTTTCGCTCATAATGAGGAGCGAGCGGATGCATGGCTCGATCATGTGAGAGGTAATGATCGAATGCTAGCTCAGGAGAGACGGACACAATATGCTTGAACAATCTAGTCAAAAGCATTCCATAAGGTAAAAGTTCATTTGGTTTGTTTCGAGTCTTTTCCATTCTTTTGAGAATGAAAAATGCTAGATTGTAAGAAGTGGAGGTCTCAATGCAATAAAGCATGTGACAAAGACAAGCGGAGACATGATCCCTATGTCCTCCTAGACAAATGGCATTTTCACAAATAATGTCAACCCAAGTTTCATATGAGTATGAATCTCTCGGGTTAAGATTTTTTTATCACCTATGACAATTGTTTTCTTATTTTTGGTACGAGTCTCTTGACCTTGTCGAGGAACTTGAATAAAAGACTTGACGACACTTGGAGAGGGAGGAGTGGTCTTATAACGACCTTTACTCGGAAAACTTATTGACAAGTGGTCGAGTGACCACATGTCGGTGTAAGAGGCTTGACCTTTGAATGAGATTTTTAGAATTTGACCGAATTCCTCAAGAGTGAGAGAGAATGACTTGTTTTGAATGACAAAGTTGACAACAAAGTGACCCTCGAAATTAAAGGTAAAAGTGAGTTGACTATAGAACTCGAGAACAAAACGAGGTACAATTTGTTCGTTAATGTTTAACAAACAATCAAAACCGATTGACTCAAACTTGGCACGAATATGACTCATATTTTCAAAATTTTGACTCACAACCCTTCCCTCATGAAAGTACCGTTTTCAAGGTTTGCCATTGTGTTTATTAAGGGTTGATTAAATTCATTTGATATGAGAGGTATGTAGTTTCGTGTCTTTTGATGGTCAAGTCTGGTAACTCGAGGCATTGTTATCTAAAATGACACAAATAAAATCATATTTTAATTGCTTATACTTGTATTGAAGTTTTAAGTTTGTGCCTATATGCAACAAATATGGAGTAACGATTAACTCGACCTAAAAATAAAATCCTAAGAGGTAACCCAAACGCTCCTCAATTTGATTTTGCTCATCCAAACAAGTCAAAAAATACATATGAATTATGTATCTTAAAATTTGTTCATGAGATCATTATGTATGTGTTTGAAAACGTTTTTAGATTGTATTGACAATGCATAACAATAATTTTATTTTGTTCCTAACGTGAGTGATTTGAAAATGAAATTGGGGTTTTGGTTCAAAAATAATTTTTTGACAAACTCACCAATGTATGCAAATCCTATGTTTACGGGAAGCATATTAGTTGTACATTGTGTCCTAGTAGTTCTAATTGTACAAAATTGAAAGAAAAAAAGAAAATCCCTAATTTTATTTTTGATGTTCATCATGAACCCTAGACTCAAATTGAAAGAAAATATATACAATGACTTACAATTGATGATCTTTAAGATGTTGTAGATGATTATAGGTGTTAATTTGATCTTCAATTAGAGTTTTAGTGGTTGATTTTGAGTTTTATGGTGAATTATGTCATGTTCGTCACTTGCAGCACGAAGGGGGAGGTGTTTGTTTTTGTGATTTGAAATTTTTTTGACTAAGTGTTTAAGATGGACGTTTCCTGATGGCGATCCTAAATATATTGGGGGGCCGCCTAGGGTAAGGGGGCCGCTCTCAGCGAGGGTTTTTGGACTTAGTTTTTGGCAAAATTTTTACCAAGAAGAGTGACGTTTTAATTTGCATTTCGCGAATTAAAAATGCTTAAAGTACTTCGGATGAAGTAATTAAGTTGTCAAGACACGGAATGGAACACGAACTAGAATCAAAATTAGAAGAAGGAGAAGCGAACTCATAAGATTTATGGAATGTGTTCCATCATTCCTCAACCAAGATGTAGGTAGTTAAACGATTCACGTTTAAGGGGTTTAGTAAGGATGTCGGCGATGTTGTCGACGAACGACACTTTTTTGATTGAGATATGTCCTTTTTGGACATTATCATAAAGAAAGCAGAGACTTATTTCGATGCGTTTGGTACGAGAATGTTGCACCGGGTTTTTGCTAAGGTCAATCGCGCCTTTGTTGTCGCACATGATGGGAACGTCGTCGAGTCGTACGTCGTAGTCGATGAGAGCTTGTTTCATCCACAATGCTTGTTGACATGCCTTTTCGGCGTTTACGTATTCGGCTTCGGTAGTGGATATAGCAAGAGCGGTTTGTTTCTTCGAGAACCAAGATGTTAAACAACATCCCACAAACGTACAAATACCGCTAGTGATCTTCCTATCCATATAATCTCCCGCATGATCAGAGTCGGCATATACTACGATTTCTATGCTGGTCCCCTTAGGATACCATAATCCTAAGTGCGTAGTGCCTTTAATGTATCGGAAGATACGCTTAACCGCTTCAAGGTGAGAGGTTTTAGGATCCTCTTGGAAGTGAGCACAAGGGCAGACACTAAACATGATATCAAGCATACTTGCCGTTGGGTATAATAAACTACCTATCATGCCTCGATACTTGGTACTATCTACCGACTCACACTCTTCGTCTTTCGTGAGTTTAGTATTGGAGGACATGGGGGTTTTCATTGGTTTAGAATCTTCCAAGCTAAATTTCTTAAGCATTTCTTTAATATACTTAGATTGATTAAAGAATATACCATCTTCCATTTGTTTTTTTTGTAATCCAAGGAAGAAGTTAAGTTCACCCATCATGCTCATCTTGAACTCGTCATGCATGATTTTGGCAAATTCATCACACATGTCTTGACAAGTCGAACCGAATATAATGTCATCGACATATATTTGAACGCTGATGAGATTTGAACCTTTCTTCTTAGTAAAAAGAGTGTTATCTACCATTCCTATTTTAAATTCATGTTTAATAAGGAAGCTTTTAATCTATCATACCAAGCCTTGGGTGCTTGTTTAAGACCATATAAAGCTTTCTTTAGTTTATAAACATGATCCAGTTTTTCAAAATCAATGAATCCCAGAGGTTATGCCACATATACCTCCTCATTGATAAAACCATTTAGGAATGCACTTTTTACATCCATTTGGAATAGTTTAAAATCTAAGGCACAAGCATAAGCTAATAATATCCTAATAGACTCAAGTCTAGCAACCGAGGCATAAGTTTCATCATAATCGATACCCTCTTGTTGGTTGTAACCTTGAGCAACCAACCTAGCCTTATTTCGAGAAACAACACCGTTCTCATCTAGCTTATTTCTAAACACCCACTTAGTTCCTAGGATTGTCATATTCTTAGTTTATGGAACTAACTCCCAAACGTCGTTAACAATGAATTGATTTAATTCTTCTTGCATAGCGACTATCCAACTTTTATCTCCTAAAGCCTCATTCACGTTCTTAGGTTCTATAGTTGATATAAAACAAAAAAAGTTACTTTGGTTTTGGGCTTGTGACCTAAGGGTTCTTTGGTTAAGATTTCCTATGCCATTTTCCAAAGGATGGTTCCTAGATTCCTTAATATTGACTATTTTGTCAATTTCTAGTGTTTCATCCTTAACAACATTTTCTAGGTTTTTCTTTTCGGTTGCCCTAATAGCTTCTTCTTCATCTAAGTCATCATCCACCAAAGGTGATGTCTTAGAGGGTGGAGGAGTTTCATCGAATGTCACATTGAGTAATTCTTCAATTTTCCTAGTTTGTTTATTGAGAATGATGTAGGCTTTACTATTTTGGGAGTAACCTAAAAAGACACCTTCGTATGACTTTGGGTTAAACTTAGTGAGGTAGTCTTTGGTGTTTAAAATGAAGCATTTGCTTCAAAAACTCTAAAATAATCAAGAGTAGATTTCCTACCTCTCAAGAGTTCATACGGTGTTTTTCCTAAGATGACTCTAATTATGATTCGGTTGAGAATGTATGTTGAAGTATCTACGGCGTTACACCAAAACTTTTGTGGTAACGATTGCTCATTTAACATAGTCCTACTCATTTCTTGAAGTGTCCTATTTTTCCTTTCAATCACGCCATTTGATTGAGGAGTGGGCGGAGCCGAGAAGTTATGTGTAATACCATAGGCATTACAAAACTCTCCAAATTGCACCTCATTATCAAAATCCCTACCGTGGTCGGTTCTTATTGACACTGGTTTTGAATTTTATTACTAAATATTTCGAATTTATCGAAGGCTTCGGTATTATCCTTAAGGAATCTAGTCCAAGTATACCTAGAGTAGTCATAGTAAGGTGTAGCGGTTTCCTCCTTAACTCTGTACGGCGGATGGACAGAAGAGATCCATATGGAGGATTTCTAAGCATCTAGTCGTTGAGACCATATTCTTAGCTTTGTGACTAGCGTGAGCTTGTTTTCCAATTTTGCAAGCATCAAAGAAATGTTGATCATACTTAAGCTTAGGTAAATTTCTAACTAGTTCCTTAGATGCTAACGATTGAATGAGACACATATTAGCGTGACCTAATCTCCTATGCCACAATGTGGAGTTTTCATCAATTGTTGCAAGATAAATTTTGTCTTTTGGCTTATTTCCTAATTTCATCACATATAAGCCTTTCTTTCTAATACCTCTACCTATAACCTTACCATCCTTAGTAATTTCACTATCATGTTCAGAGAAAGTTACCCTACACTTATTATCACATATTTGTCCTACACTTAGCAAGTTAAATCTTAAGTTATCAACATGTTCTACATTATCTATATTGAGAGAGTCATTAGAAATCGTACCTTTGCCAATGATGTTACCGCAAAGATTACTACCAAAAATGACGTTACCTCCATTGTACGCCTTGTAAGTGGAGAAGAGCTTTCGGTTACCCATCATGTGTTTAGAGCATCCGCTATCTTTAATCCATTCATCGGGTTCCAAGTCGACTCCAAGGATTTCTTTTTATATAAGTCTAATGAACATTATCAAATTTTGTCCTCCGCTAATATCTCATGGGTCCAAAGTTGTTAGTGCTAAACATCCCTTGCATTTGATGCAATTGGTTGGGATGTGGAAATTGAAGACACATTTCCCATGGCATATTCTATGACCAAGTAAATTATTCCAGGTTTCAGGGAAAGCAACGTGTTGTTTTGTGTTCGACCAAACTGTTCCTTTTTGGTTGCGGTGTTTTAGCACGAGGATAATTTGTATTGAATCTTCAAGGTGGTGGAGTTTTTGATCTAAAGTTTGGTTTTGAAAATCCAACTCCAGGTTTTGACAATGTTTTTGTAATAATTGGTTTAATACATTATCACTCTAGCAACGAGAATTTGACTTTGTTTACAATTATGTGTTTTGGTCTAGGACCCAAAATAAATTTTTGAAAAGACACACTTTTCTCAGATCCAGGCGTATCTGGTGGTGGTCCCATAATTATTTTAGGGGCCGCCTATATTTATGGGACCTCCATCAGAGGACGCCTTTTTTTGAACTTTTACAAATTTTATATGATGCTTCAAATGAATTAAACCCTAAACCTAATTTATCACTGGAGGGTTTTTGATTACTTAACATTTCATTCAAGCAATGTGTGCTCTTTCAATTTGGTTAGTTTAAGAGCTTCTTCTTTAAGTTTTTCGTTCTCAATTTTGAGAGATTGGCAAATTGTGCATTCGAGATCAACTCCTTTGTTTTTCTCGAGTGTGGACAATTTATCCTTTAACTCTCTAATTTCCTTTTCTAAGCTATTTCTAGTGGCTTTTAATCTTTTGTTTTTAGTGATTATCTTTAAGCTCATTTTGCATAGTTTATCATATTCATTATCTAGAGCTAAATCATCTATTGATGAATTTTCATCACTAAAGTAAGAGGATTCGGAACATACCTCATTTGGTGCTTGAGCTACTAGACATGCTTCGTTATTGACCTTCTCATCATCTTCTTCACCGCTATCGCTCCAAGAACCTCCAACGAATGCTTTTTGGTTCTTGTCTCTCGGTGGCTTTGGACATTCTCCAATAAGATGATTTGGATCACCGCATCTAAAGCACTTCCTTTCACCCTTGCCGTTTTTGTCGTCTCGGCTTCTTTGAAAGGTCTTTTTATCGTTCCTTGGTTGTCTAACAAATCTTCCTCTTCTTTTAAAGAACTTCTTGAAATCTCTTACCGCCATGGCGTACTCTTCATCTTCACTTCCGGAAGTCGAACACTCTTCATCACTAGATTCCTTTTTAGCCTTTAAAGCTAGAGATCTCCTTTCTCCTTTAGCTTTGACTATTTTGGAATCTTTCTTGATGATCATCTCATGGACTTTGAGGTTTCCAATGAGCTCATCAAGAGATAGTGATGTTAAGTCTTTTGACTCTTCAATTGCCGTGACTTTTGCTCTCCATTTAGGATGTAGAGCCCTAAGAAATTTCCTAACATAGTTCTTGCTAGAATATCCTTCATTAAGAACTTTTAGACTAGTAATAATAGTATTAAATCTAGCAAAAGCACTATCTATAGATTCGTCTTCGGAAATGACGAATTGTTCATATTGTTGAACCAAAAGGTCGATCTTATTATCTTTGACTTGATTATTACCTTGATGGGTGATTAACAAGGTTTTCCAAATATCTTTTGCCGTATTACACATAAAAATTCTTTCATATTCTTTTCTTGGCAAAGCATTGTAAATAACCATTTTGGCTTCATTATTTTTCGCAAGCCTTCTTTTAAGTTCATCACTTTGTTTTTCAAAAGGGACAACCTCATCAAGTTTGGTTTTCGGATTTTGAATAATGGGTTGAAAATCACCGTTAGTAATAACATGCCAAAGATCTAGATCTTTTGATTTAACATATGTCTCGAATCTATTTTTCCAATAAATAAAACTATCGCTTTCAAAAAGTGGTGGTCTTTGCATAGATTGCCCTTCTAGATATTTGTCGGAATCCATAGATCGATCCAAGCTTTAAAATACAGTATATTTTAAAAATCTTGAGTGACCTTGGCTCCTGATACCAATTGTGGAAACTAGAAAGAGGGTTGAATAGTTTACTGGTTAATTATCCGTTGTAAGACTTTGCTTATAAAATGGTTTGATTCGAGTTATATGTCAATCAATCAACAATATGAATCACAACTAAACTATATAATGTAACGAACTAAATAAACAATAACAATATAAAGAGATAAGGAAAGAAACGATCAAAGCAAGACACCAAGATTTATAGTGGTTCGGCTATGAAGCACCTCTTCGCCCTACTTCACTCCCCGAGTATTCCACTCGAGATTTCACTATGTCAACAAGCTCCCTTTAGGAGGAGAAAACCGTTTACACGTCGCTTACTTTCTTTTCCGACACTAAGCTAGATGTCGAGTCTTAATCTTAGCTAGAACCAATCTAAGACTTCACTAAGTCTTTACACACTCACAAGATATATACTCTTGGATTGACACACAATTCAATTCACACAAATACACAATTTACACTATTAGATCTTCACACAATCTAATTTACACAACACCACAAAGAAAATATAATGAAGATTTGTGATCTTGAGGAGGAGAAAAGAGATCGCTTAATAACAGTTCATTTCTAGATGAATACGATTGTTCTTCTCTTGCACTTGATTAGAAGAAGGAAAGAAGAGAGAATTAATCACTTGAAATAAGATCAAGATATATAAGTGATCAAGATATGTATTTGAGAAAGAAAGAAAGAAGAGAGAAAAGTAGATCTAAGAAAATTTGTGGCAAGAGGTTGTGTTTTTCAGATGGGGTGGCCCAAAATTTATAGGAGACAAAAAGAGCCGTTACTCTGCTGGCGGTCCCGGTGGTCCCTAATATGTTAGGGGGCCGCGAGGCCTATAAGGGGGTCGCCCGTAGAGTACGCTCCTCTTTTTTTTAGTGGGGAAGGTGTTATCTATTTTGGAACCTTCCATTTTGGGGCGGAAAATCTGATTTCAAATTTATTGTTTTAATTAAACATTTCTTTTATGAATAAATATTTTGTGTATATATTTTTGTAAATATACTTTTGTAGAAATGTAAGGTTTAAGAAAAATATTTTCTTGATCACTAATCATGTTTAATTATTTGTTTATCCACACCTTAAGTGATTAATCTTAGAAATGAAATTTTACGATTAGTCATTTATAAACGTTTAATTTTATCGTAAATGTTTTTACATTTTGTTATTATCAAAACATCGAGAGGTCGAAAAATATAAATAACGTTTTTAGACATTAGTTACATAGTTAATATGTTGGTTATATTTTCATAAGTTTAAAAGAATCATTTAGATGTAGTTAAATTATTTGGTGATGATGACTAGATATTTGTTAATAGTGTAGGAAATGTTTTTTGGTATATACATTATTTTGTGGTTGTTATTGTTATTCAATAATCGTTGTTGTGGGGATTGCCTTTTTATTTATGTGAAACGTTATGCATAAAAGATTCATCGATCTAATATTTTGTTTGTGAAAAGGATAACTAAATGATGTTTATGGTTTTATCATGCTCTTGGATTTTGGTAAGGGGTCGTGGATGTTAATTTGATTTCGTCCTCAATTATTAATACATTGTTTTACTTTGTATCTAGGCCATCAAAGATTTTTCATTCAAAATGGTAATGTGGATGAAAAGGATAAAAGAAATCGATATAAAGGTTCTATATGGTATTTGAAGGTGGACTTCGTTACGAAACATGCCTAGGCTTAATAATAGCCCCCCTCGGGAACCCAAGATCAGAACCATCGCGCGTATTGTGTTGTGATATATTGCCAAGGTTGGTATTATAACAACGGCTGTATTATGTTTCTTTGCTTTATATATTATTGCTGAATTGCAAGTTTTGTGTTCGTGTTTGTATAAGCTTTGTTGGTGTTTTAAACATTATCAAGGATCTGTCCTTATATCTAAATTCGTGTTTTCAGGTTTTTATTAGTGTTATCATTTTCGGCATCCTATGCATGGCCGAACCTAAAATTTTCACCAAACAGGCCGATTGCAACATAGGTACACATTATACCATTTAAGTCTCTTTTTATGTTTTTAAAAAAAATATATTTAGGGCTGCCATTAAATTAACTTCAAGCATGGGTGGGGTTGATATTAAGAAGATACGCCTTTATGATTTTACTGATGCTTTAGACAATTAATCATTGAAACAACTAGCAGCAAAATGCGACATGGGGATGGAAAACTACGGTTATAAACAATGGAAGAATTAGACGTGTTTGACTCAAATGTTAATGTGGTTGGATTGCGTGGTAATCTTAATGGTCATCATGTTATTTAGTATTGCCAACTGCGGATGCATGATTTTTCATTAACGGTGGTTATGATATAATCATGTTGCCTACTTGGAAGTTCCAAACTGCTGACGACTTATTTGTTTTATTAACGGTGCTTATGATATATTCATGTTGTTTAAGTGTTAATCAGCTCGCATGAGGAAATTACATGATGTTAAGAGTTTTATCCAAAATTTAAGACGCGTGTTCTATGGTTTATAAGGAATTCCATTTCCTTATTCGAAGTTTATAAATGCTTTACCAAGCCGTCTTCCAATAAACATAGGAATTGCTGAGTCCATACTGTTGAGGGTTACTTGTTTTCGGGTACCTAAGTTGGCTCGTGATGGTTTGACTAAACATAATTGTTCAGGTATGTGATCTATTGCTTTGGAAAAAAGTATACCATTGCGTCCATTTGATACATGGTTTTAATATCATTTGTTTCTAATGGTAGCATCTAATAGGACTGATATTTGATGTTAACATATTCATAATTTCCCTTTGACTATCCTGAAACTAGGGGTGAGCATCGGTTTAAAACCGAACCGATAAAAATCAAACCGAACCGAAAACTGAGTTTGAGGAAAAACATGAACCGAAACCGAACCAAACCGACAAAAACCGAACCGAATAAATAGTTTAGGCGTATTTTTCTTGGTTTTAACCCAAACCAAACTGAAATCGAACCGAACCGACAAAATCAAAACCGAAAAATATAAATATACAAAACCGAACCAAAAATGGCCGGTTCGGTTCGGCTCGGTTTGTCGGTTCGGTTTGGTTTTCGGTTAGTTTTGCTCAGTCCTACCTACCTGAAACGGTAGTTTAGGTTAGTACACTTTAATCTGTTATGAAAAGGGGACAAGATCACTGTTAATATCGAAGTTCATTGTTATGACTACGTACGAGACTTGATATGAATGAAATATTTTGATCGTTGTTTAATTCGGCTCTTTATATGTAGCAACCAAGGGCTTATCGGAAATTGTGTCCAAAGCAATGGGTAGAGCTACCAACATGACCATAGAAGGTTCATAAGGTGGTAATTAGACCTCAACGAACTGATAGAAAATAACTATTCTATTCTAAGCTTAGAAGCAAAAACTTTAAAAAACGACATGCGCGATGCCAAGTATATTTTTAGTATAGGTATAACTTAAAATTATATAATACTGGAGAGGGGAATGACGATTAATGTTAAATAGAATCAACCGGATCCTCTTGTTAGAGCAACGACTGGTGGTGAGGGGGATTCTAATAGTAAAACGAACTACTCTTTTTATCAAGGAAACATAAAACAAGTAAGATCCAATATGCAGCCATTTGTATTTCCCTAATATATGTGGCTGAGGTTGTGTTTATATATAACCTTTTATGATTTGTAATGTAATTTCTTATTATGTATGCTATTCTTTTACTTTTGATTTTGTAGCAATGCAAGGAAAGGTCAAGATGTTTATCCGGATAAGGTTCAATCTGCATGAGGGTGAAGAACTGAAGTGAAGTGAGGCGATTTAGTCATTGGTGTCTCTAGACTTTAGTTTTTGGATGAAGTAGCTTTTGTAATTAATGTTGTTATATAAAATTTAAACTCTTTAGTTACGATTTCTTTTACGATACAGTTGTACCAACATAAGACATTAATGTTTGACACAAAAGTTTATTAAATAACAAATTATCGACACTAACATTGAGACTAAAGAAACTGGCTAACGCTATTTACAACCAACTCATGCTCTTTATAACGGCCTACCGCAACGTACGGCCGCATCATTCCATGTTGTATACATCTAAGACAAGTTATATACTCTTTATAAACAAGTATGATAATAACAAGATATCGTTTACTCGTGCACTACGACATGAATCATTTATATTTTTGCCAAAATGAACCACTTTTACGTATGTTTGATAACGAGGATTTTCGCCCGCGCGTTGCCACGCAACTTCTATATACGATCGTACTGCACGCAACGTAAATGTTAGTTTTGATTGATCTGAGATCGGGTTTCCTGTGTCATTTGTAAATTTCTTTTAAAAGCGCGTGCTAATATTTTTGAAGGAGCGAAGGTCGGATATTAAATCCAACTACATTGTATTTTTGCAATCTCGGTTTCGTTATGAACTTGGCCAATTTTTCATGCACAGTTATTGGCGGTATATTATTTTTTATAGTGGTGTTTATTTAATTAGCTCTTGCGTAAGTTTATGTCACAAATTCATGCAAAAAGCTCATTAGATTTATCTAAACAAAAAACCCATTAAGCTACCAAGCCTAAAATCCAGTAATGATATTCTCTATGCATGACTTCCTAAGAAACCCATACGTCGGTTATTAAGTTTCCACAGGCTCATCATGAAAATTCTGACTGTTTGCTTTCCCATCAGCATGATGTTATCTCTTTGCACACATACATTGTATATTTTTAATTTGGAAAAAATTACACACATTTAAGATAAGTGAAAACAATGGTTGAATTAGTATGCCTAAAAAAACTTGCAGTGGTTGCCAAATCTCGTATGCCCAAGGATCAAATGCTTGTGTATATTGACCATTCGATTGCCAAAGATGTGAAGGTAATAAAGGGTATGAACAAGGTTCTTTCTGATTTAACTAATATTAATACTAAGGGGAGGGCTTTCATAGAGGAGCTAAAGAAGCTGAAGTGTTCGACGGATCTGTGAGGAATCTTTTTTTCTTGAACGACACGCGCCTATTGATAATGAATAAGCAGCTCCAAGTCCAGACATATGAAAAGGTGTCGTTTCTTAAGTAGATCAAGGTTTTTTAGTCTATTTAGGGTTTGGTGTAGGAAAAGGTGGGTTTTGGGTTTGCTGGGTGTGGGAATGAATCGCCTACAACCTGGAAACTAGATGCGGAATAATAAGATCGTGAAGATGAACACACCACAGCCAAGATCAATCGACAGAAAAATAAACACACAAGGTATAACCCTAATCGATTCTTGATTAGTATTGAAAGAATGAACGTACAAAGCCCCTCCCCCCCTCGCCTCCTTTTATAGAGATGAGGGGGA
Organism: Tanacetum coccineum; assembly: GCA_026074375.1. NCBI lineage: Eukaryota > Viridiplantae > Streptophyta > Magnoliopsida > Asterales > Asteraceae > Tanacetum > Tanacetum coccineum. The sequence continues at coordinate 6,844 of BQNB010108793.1, read as the reverse complement.
GGTATAAACCGACTAGAAAAAGGAAACGGGTTGGGCTTGGGACACAAGTATCCAACCGACCCCTATTCTACTCCTACTCGACTAATAGTAACTTGACTTAACACTAAGACCCCTAGACATCTTAATAGGTTAATATAGAGACTAAACTCGTAACAATTTCCACCTTAGGCTTTATATTAGCCTACACCGACCTTCAACAACTCCAAGCAGTGTTGTAACTTCCGTCCAGGTACCACCTTCGTCAAGGCATCCGCAGCATTGTGTTCAGTACCCACCTTCAGAACTTTAACCGTCTTTGCTTCCAAGACCTCTCTGATGAAGTGATAACGCACATTGATGTGCTTAGTCCTTTCATGAAAAACATGATTCCGCGATAAGTGAATCGCCCCCTGATTATCACAATTAACTGCCACAGTGTTAAGCTCCACGCCCAACTCTTCCAAGAGTCCCCTTAGCCAAATAGCTTCCTTCACAGCCTCCGTAAGGGCCATATACTCCGCTTCTGTAGTTGAAAGAGCCACCACGTGTTGTAGCGTTGCCTTCCAGCTTACAACACATCCCTGTACTAAAAATGCGTAACCAGTGATCGACCTACCTTTATCCGGATCCTTAGCGTAGTCTGAATCAACAAAACCTGTTACGTCCACATGGTTGCCACGATGTGTCCCATACACCAAACCCACGTTTACAGTACCCCGCAAATATTTCAAAATCCACTTCACTGCTTCCCAATGAATTTTACCCGGATTAGCCAAATATCTGCTGACAACACTTACCGCATACGCTATGTCTGCTGTGCCCACCATCAAGTACTTTAAGCTCCCAACCGCATTTGCATATGGCACCTTACTCATCCTTTTCAACATCGCCTTCCCACTACGGACAATCCTTCAAGACAGCTTGAAGTGCCCTCCAATGGCATCTAACCGATTTCCCATTGTCTATTCTAAAAATTATTAAAAATCTTTAGAAACGTACCCAGTTTTGACACCTCGAATCTTTACGGACTCCGGATCCCTGACGATCTCCATAACAAGTTATCTTCTTTGCTTCCCGAGCTCCTTCACTGTCGTACTCTTTTTTAAGCAAATGACTTGGAAGAACAATCTCAAAATTGCTCTTATAAAGCAATCAGCACATCGTCTACTATAACATTAGATAGATTATACTCTCCTGGTGCATAACTCTGTAATATAGCAGCGGTCGTAATTGCTACGCTTGAAACCCTTTGCTCAGATGTATCATCAAAAACCTCCGTATCCTTTGCCTAGGTGACTGCTTCAAAACTATAATTGGGATTTCTTTTAACAAAATACCTTGTTACCTTGTTCTTATCACGGTGGCTGCTTCATGTAGAATTTTTTTTTTTTTCCCACTTCTTCAAGATTTCCATGTAAAAATGCCGTCTTTACATCAAGCTGCTCCAGCTCATAATCTTTACATGCAGTCAATGCAAGTATAACCCGAATAGATGTGTGTCGAACTACCGGGGAAAATACTTCATTGTAATCAATACCTGCCCTTTGTGTGAATCCACGAGCCACCACCCTTGCCTTGTATCTAGGCTTTTGAACACCTTCAATCCCTTCTTTTATCTTGAACAGCCATTTGCAGCTCACCAGCTTTTGCCCAGCTGGATGATCAACTAATTCCCAGGTCTTGTTCTTCCTAAGAGAATCCATCTCTTCTTCCATAGCAGCTTTCCACTTAGAACTATCTTCACAAGCAACAAAAAAAAAAAAAAAATAATAAAAAATGCCTCCTGGTTGTCAATGTTATGAGTATTTCGTCCTCTGCTGCCAGCAAAAGCGTAAGCTGCATATACTTTCATATTGAAACCTCATACGGTTTCGTTTTGTTCCTTGGCTCTCTATATCGAGTCAAACTGTTAATCTGTGAGATCCGGATGGTGATGATTTCTTGATCCCTGCTTCTTCTGAAGTGCCATCTTCCTGTTCTATCTGTTCTTCCTCATGCGTATGATTATTTAACTCTGCAGTTCCATCCCAATCGTAATCACATCAGACTTATCACCTACACCAGATTCCTTCAACGTGTCTTTGTATCATGACACTTTCATGAAGTCCACGTTCCTGCTAGTGGACTATTTTAGGTGATTCATTATCAAGGGCCTATATAGTATATAACCTTCACACCTCGGGATACCCCAAATGAAAGGAATTTGTATCGCTCTCGGCTCGTGCTTTCCTTGGTTATTGTGTGGATATGAGTCTCAGCCAAATTTCTCAACATCACCATTATCATTGGATGTTCCCGACCTCATCTCCACTAGGTGTCTTTTTTTTTTCTCATTCGCATGTCGAGGGTGAATTGTGATTAAGATATGCGGCCGTAAATTTCGCTTACGCATAATAAGGTATGGGGCATACAAAGTATTGATTTAACGATAACAGAGTTCATTGTCCATGAGAGTTTGTTCATACGTTATGCTACCCCTATTCTGTTGCGGCGTTCCCCGGCAACTGCAACTGTTAGCAATCTCATCTCAAATGCATAGCTGTGCAAAACTCCAGGTTACAGAATCAAGACCATTATCCGTCATCCAACGTCTTAACGTCTCCCGTCTGATTCTTAATAATTGATTCCACTCTTTGAATTTCCAAATGCTTCGTGTTTGAACCTAAGAATATAAACCCATACCCTCCTGGAATATATAATTAATAGATAAGAAATCTATTACCTACCAATGATACTCACCTGAGTTGGACCCCATTAAGTCTGAATGAACATAGATATCTACAACTCCTGAGTAGTGTTGCCTTACTACACCGAACCTGACACGATGTGACTTTCTCCATAACACTATCTCACAAATATCGAGCTTACACTCAGACTCTCCTTGCAAACAGACCTTGCTTTTCAGCAACTAGTAGTCTGCCTCATGATACTGTCCCAGTCCTTTTATTGCCCAAACCTGTGCATGACTGCTCCTTTTCTTCAACACTGCGTTAAGCTCAACTGCCATTGCATGGACATCCAACAGAATATACGCAATTTTCACTTCTTGTTCCTGATAAACAACCTTGGAACCAATAATCACCTTGATTTCCGACTGCATTTTTACGGTAAATCCTCTTTTTTAAGTGTTCCCATCGATATCAGTTTTTTTCAATTCAGGAATATACCTGACATTGTGTAACACAAAACTTGACCCATTTTCACTTGTACCCTCACCTTGCCAATACCTCTGATCTTACACTCCATGTTGTCACCCAACTGTACACTTGCACCCATCGCATTCTAGACAAATCAATTAGTATATCTAACTGGGTTTTTAGTGTAATGTGGTATGAACATCCTGAAATTCATGATTCAAAATTCTAGCAGAGCTTGAGCCTGTGTGCTCATCACCATCATCACCTCAGAATCGTCATAAGTCGTACCATGGTGCTTGGCTGATATCTTCTTGACGTTCCTGTTGATTCTTGCGATTATTCTTTCGGTCTGGGTTTCTCTTCAAGTGATCCTCAGATTGGAAAATATAGCACTTGAGTCTTCCACCTCGAGACTTTGAATATTGACTTTCACATTGACTGATTAGAATCCTGCGATCAGTTCTTTCCCTCACATATATCCTTCACCATATCCCTTCGATTTAGGACCTTCTTTGATTTCCTTTGAATTTAGTGTGGCCATCACATCCTCCAAAGTCAAAGCTTCCCGTCCATAAAGCAAGGTATCCACAAAGTGTTCGTATGATGCTGGTAAAGAAGTGAGTAATAATAAAGCAAGATCTTCGTCCTCGAATTTTACCTCAATATTTGCTAAATCAAGAACGATTTTGTTGAACTCATCTATATGCTCGGAAATCTTTCGTCCCGTCGGCATGTAGAATGTATACAACTTCTTCTTCAGGTACAACTTGTTGGCCAAGGACTTTGTCATGTACAAAGTCTCGAGCTTGGTCCAAACCCCCGCTGCAGTCGTCTCTCCGGTAACCTCTCTCAGAACCTTGTTACCTAAACACAAAATTACGGCACTGTGAGCTTTCTTGTTTAGCTCAGCTTTCGCTTCAGCTTTCATATCCGCGGGTAAAACCTCTAGAGCTGCTTCACATCCATGTTGGATTAATAAAGCACGCATCTTGATCCTCCATAACCCGAAATCACCAGTTCCATCAAATTTTTCGATGTCAAACTTGGCTCCCGTCATTCTTTATCCCTTTGTTAATTCGCTAAACCTTGTGATATATTAAACCTCACAATCACGAAGCAACAAAGCCCCTTGTGCAAAATACCCATCAAAGTAATAACCCTTTTATCTTATATAAATACAAAACAAAAAGAATTTAATCGAATATTAAATATTGATGGTATCCACCAATATACTAAAAACGATTTAACAAATAATTTATTACTCTTTAGTTGACTTTTAGATATATAAAGCCAACCACCTAGAACCAATCTTCTTCTTCCTCTGTATATCACAAGACAAATAAGAAAAGAACCAACAACAGAGAACAATCGATCTTCAATAAACCGAAAAACCAACAAACCTCAGATCTTTTACACCTTGTCGCGGACCCGGACAATCGAAGACCCAAGAACCCTTAACTGTCGAAACCTTCTGCTGCTCCCTTGTCGTTCAAGATCGGAACAACAAGAACCCTTTTTGGAGTCGCCAAAAAGAAAACAACTTCAATCGATCGATCCTAGTAACCAACGACACTCGCGAAGATGAACACACCACAGCCAAGATCAATCGACAGAAAAATAAACACACAAGGTATAACCCTAATCGATTCTTGATTAGTATTGAAAGAATGAACGTACAAAGCCCCTCCCCCCCTCACCTCCTTTTATAGAGATGAGGGGGAGGTATAAACCGACTAGAAAAAGGAAACGGGTTGGGCTTGGGACACAAGTATCCAACCGACCCCTATTCTACTCCTACTCGACTAATAGTAACTTGACTTAACACTAAGACCCCTAGACATCTTAATAGGTTAATATAGAGACTAAACTCGTAACAATTTCCACCTTAGGCTTTATATTAGCCTACACCGACCTTCAACAACTCCAAGCAGTGTTGTAACTTCCGTCCAGGTACCACCTTCGTCAAGGCATCCGCAGCATTGTGTTCAGTACCCACCTTCAGAACTTTAACCGTCTTTGCTTCCAAGACCTCTCTGATGAAGTGATAACGCACATTGATGTGCTTAGTCCTTTCATGAAAAACATGATTCCGCGATAAGTGAATCGCCCCCTGATTATCACAATTAACTGCCACAGTGTTAAGCTCCACGCCCAACTCTTCCAAGAGTCCCCTTAGCCAAATAGCTTCCTTCACAGCCTCCGTAAGGGCCATATACTCCGCCTCTGTAGTTGAAAGAGCCACCACGTGTTGTAGCGTTGCCTTCCAGCTTACAACACATCCCTGTACTAAAAATGCGTAACCAGTGATCGACCTACCTTTATCCGGATCCTTAGCGTAGTCTGAATCAACAAAACCTGTTACGTCCACATGGTTGCCACGATGTGTCCCATACACCAAACCCACGTTTACAGTACCCCGCAAATATTTCAAAATCCACTTCACTGTTTCCCAATGAATTTTACCCGAATTCGCCAAATATTTGCTAACTACACTTACAGCATACGCTATGTCAGGCCTCATGCACACCATCAAGTACATTAAGCTCTCAACCGCATTTGCATATGGCACCTTGCTCATCCTTTCAATATTAAAATCCCTAACCATACTTGAAGTGCCCACCCAATGGCATCTTAACCGATTTCCCATTGTCTATTCTAAAATTATTCAAAATCATAGAAACGTGCCCGAATTGTGACACCCTCATAATCTTGTGACTCCGATCGTTGACGATCTCCATACCAAGAATCTTCTTTGCTTCCCCGAGCTCCATCATGCCGAACTCCTTTTTAAGCAAAGACTTGGTAGACCCAATCTCAGCCTTGCTCTTACAAGCAATCAATATATCGTATATGTATAACAATAGATAGATATACTCACCTGGTGCATAACTCATGTAATATACGGGCATATAGTCATCAGACCTCCTATACTATTGCCTAGGTGACTGCTTCAAACCATAAAAGGATTATTTAACAAACATACCTTGTTGCCTTGTTCATATCCCGGTGGCTACCTCATGTAGATCACTTCTTTAAGATTTCCATGTAAAAATGCCGTCTTTACATCAAGCTGCTCCAGCTCATAATCTTTACACGCAGTCAATGAAAGTATAACTTGAATAGATATGTGTCAAACTACCGGAGAAAATACTTCATTGTAATCAATACCTGCCCTTTGTGTGAATCCACGAGCCACCAACCTTACCTTGTACCTAGCTTTTGAACACCTTCAATCCATTCCTTTATCTTGAACAGCCATTTGCAGCTCACCAGCTTTTGCCCAACTGAATGATCTACTAACTCCCAGGTCTTGTTCTTCCTCAGAGAATCCATCTCTTTTTTCATAGCAGCTTTTCACTTAGAACTATCATCACAAGAAACTGCCTCTTGGTATGTCAATGGTTCATGAGTATCTTCTTTCTCTACTGCAACAAACGCGTAATTAGCCATATTACTCTCATCTCAAAACCTCAATGATTTCGTTCTTGTCCTTGGCTCTCTATCTTGAGCCAAATGATAATCTGTGAGATCTGGTGTCTAATCAGTTTCTTGATCCCCTGCATCTTCATCATCGCCATCTTCCTGATCTGTTTGATCTTCCTCATGCATATAATTATTTAACCTCTATAGTTCCACCTCAACCTGTAATTCCTCAACAGACTTATCAGCACCTACACCAGAATCCTTCAACGTGTCTTTATACATGACCATTTCATTGAAGACTACGT
>BQNB010108792.1:2167-22885 GCA_026074375.1 Tanacetum coccineum | reverse complement strand
AAACAAATAAAGATCAATTTAGAATCAGATCAGGATGAACCCTAAAAACACAACGATCTAATGAATGATGTTTAAACAGAATTAGAGTGACGAAAAATTCGAAACCCTAACCCTACTAAAAACAGGTCGAATTAAATCAATGGATTAATAGTGTAAACATCAAGATCAGATGCAAGAATCGAATGTTATTTGATGAATGGTAATCAAACAAGCAAAAGGAAATCGATTAGATGCGAAGGGTTCTTGAATCCGCCATTGTTTAGGGTTTATTTTTTTTACCCTAGTTTTGAAGGGTGTAAAGTGAAAATATGTTGTGTAAATACTCTAGGATAATGGAAAAGTATTTTTAAAGTGAATAAAAATGCTAATTAACTTTGGGGTAAATTTTACGGTTGAGTTTTACGAGTATTTAAGTGATCCCGACACGAAAAGAAAGGCCCGGGACTCCCTTGGATCCCATGGCCGGTCATAGCAAGAAAGAGAGACAAGGAGGCTTAATTTTTGATTTAAAAAAAACACACACACTTTGGTATGTGCTTGGGTTCGTCCACACCTACAACAATACAAACACATAAATTTTTGAAGTTTGATCAAGAAAACATGAAGACATAAATATTTGGGGTTGATTCTAGTGTTTGGTTATTCATTTAAACAACGTTTGGGTTGTCCGGTTCGTGTCGAAATCTACAAATTTGAAGATTTTCTTGTAAGTTTTCAAATTTAAATTTCGTTTGTCCTTTTGGGTTTATTTTGATGCATAGATGTTAGTTGTACAAGTTGATCGTTGTGAAAATTGATTTTTGGAAGCGAAACGAAAGAAAAAGGGGTGTTTGGTTCGGGTGAAATAAAAAGAAAAAAGATGGTTTTTGTAGTTTTGATGTTGTGGTCGTGATGGTTGAATAATATATGATGCTAGAATGCTTATTTTTGATAGTAGCTTGTATGGCTTATTCGGGCTTATTTTTAAGCTATTTCTTGGCTTATTTTGGGCTATAAGCCACGAACCACTTCCCAAAATCACTAGGAAAGTGATTTTGATTATTTTTGTGTTATGGCGTATGTTGTGGACTATTTTTGAGGCTTATGGTAGTAACCAAATACGATACGTAGCTTATTAGCTTATTTTCAAGCTTAATATACGTATTTTGGAGTTTATGGACTCACGGCCCAATAAGTCTATTTGAGTCGCGGCTTAATGGGAGGGCTTATTGTGGTCCAGATTATTTTTACATATAAGTATATACTTATATATGTAAACGGACTTTGGTTTTGGACTTGATTTATACTTTGGACTTATAAATGTCCTAATGGACCCTTGTTGGGCCTTGAGGCCTAATAAGCGATATTTAGTAGTTATGAGAATTTTGACGGACTTTTAAAAGTGAAAATATAATTACGAAGTGATGTTGAATAATATTTTGGAAAAAAAAGTGTTGGTAAGCATTAAAGATTAAGATTTTGAAATTTTGTCGAAAAGTGTCGAATTTGTGAAAATTGATAAAAATACGGTTTGAAACCTTGGAAAACGCTGTGTAAACGTACGGGTCATGTCGAAATTTCGTAAAAAGTTTATACTTAGAAATTTTCCTAAAAACATGATTCTTGATTTTTAAATAATAAAAATCAAGAAAATCAATGAAATAGGAAGTAGTATGTGATATTCCTGGGTCGTTATCCCCAACGAGGAATGCAATTGAAAGTCGAGAGTCGTTTTGATAATCGATGCTTGAATGGAACAAGATTTTGATTGGTTTTTAAAAACTATGGGAAATTAATGCAAACACTTAATAATACTATTTAGGCGAATATATTTTAAACATAGAAACGCAAAACGGGGATCCTAAAAAAACATGACCTAAATAACCCTAATATTTCAAAATTAAGTCTTAAAATGTTTTTTGACTTTTATAAGTCCTAATTAACTAGAAGATAAGAACTAAGGAAACTAGACCAAAAATGAAACTGATTTAAGCTAAAAAAAACAAGAAAAACGTGAACGGGATTCAATCTCGTTCTTTAAAAAATCAAATTTTGCAATTTTAACCCTACGAAAGCAAATCTAATTTTCCTAAGTTCTATCTGACAAAAGAAAAATTTTCTAAAAAAGAATTTTATTTTTTGGACTTTTATTATATTTTTTTTGAATTAAAAACGATTTTATGAAATTAAAAGATTAAAAATACTATACTTAATTATTATTTATTCTAAAAAAAATTAGCAAAAGTAGCATTGAACAATACTGGATCTAATAAATTAAGGCTGGGTGAAATAGCTTATCTAAATAAGCTGTGAAAAAGCTAAAACGGCTTATAAGCTAAATGGGCCTAAACGTGTATAAAAGATTAATTGTGCAAGATAAAATAAAAAGACCCAAGGGCGCTAGTGGTAGTGAGTGTTTTGTGTAAAAACGTTTGGTGAGTAGGGGTTGATGTCTCGGGTTCGAGTCTTGCTCACTTGGGACTTCCCCCAACTCCCAAATATTTTTCAAATGCCATTTTTTTACAACTTTTTAGAGGACTTAAAAATAAGCAACTTTTACAAAACCACTTTTTTTATAAACCAAAAATAAGCACAAAAATAAGCTGTTAAAGGGACATAATAAGCTTTTTGCACTAAATGATTAAATGCTAACTGTTAAGCTATTTTAAGCACTAATAAGCAAATGAAAACTCAAAATAAGCTAAGACAGATAAAAAGCTATATCTAAAAAGCATTTTTGAACAAAAAATAAGCAATTAAAATAAGCTAGAATGACAGAATACTAAAAAGGCTTTAAAACTTAAGATTTTTAAACTAAAAGGCAAATAAGCTCAAATAAGCTCTAAACTAAAGAAAATAAGCTAAAATGGATTTAAACTAACCTAATAAGCTATACTAAACCTAAATTAAGCAAATGCAATAAGCAAATAAGCCTAAATAAGCAAATGAGCTTTTTGGCCAAACTGTTAAGCAAACAGCCAAAAGGGGACTTTTCTAGCTTAAAAATAAGCTAGCAAACAGATCCTTATGGCTTAGTGGCTTATACCACTAAAAAGCTTGGCCAAAAAGCTACTTAAATCAACAATCAAAAAGCAGTTTGAAATTCAAATAAGCCCTTAAAAAGCTTAATGAAAAAGCTATTTCACACAGATTCAACACTTAGAAATTTTTTTGCAATCTTCACAAAACACCACTTTTGAGCTTAAAAATAAGCACTTAAACAGAACCTTATGAATATGAGACCAACAAACAGATCAAATTTAAACCTCAAAGAACTTATATCATCAATCAAAAACCATTTTGAAATTCAGAATAAGCTATAAAGAGCAAATGAAAAAGCATTTTCTCCTTTTTTCAACACTTACTTAAAAATTGACAGAATTGGCAAAACACAAACCAAGAAATGCAGACTTAAAGCTTATGGTTTCTACTCACTTTTAACACTTGCACAAACACAAAAATATCATAAAAGCTCAAGATTCAAAAGCATAATCAAATAAGCAAATAAAATGAGCTTTAAGCTCACAGATTCAAACCACAAGCTCTTAAAACCTTGATTTTGAGTTTTAACACTTAAAAACTTAAACAAACTGAATCTTAGGACTAATCTAAGCTAAACTAAATTGACCCAAGAGTAAAAACTCATTTTGACCCATTTTGATAAGTAAAAACAGTTAAACCAAACACCCCTTTAAATCCTGATTTACACTTTTTAAACTGATTTAAGCCACAAATTGCAAAGACCAGATATTAAATAAGCTATACTAACAATATTAAGCAAATTTCAACAAGAATTTAGCACTAGAATAAGCTAAAACAGATTATGCAACTAAATAAGCTATTTAAGACAGTTTATAAAAAAACTCAAACAAATGATCTCTAAACTACAAAGCAAGCATAATAAGCACTAAACATCATAAGCAAACATAAATAAGCAAATATAAGCAGAAATAAGCAATAATAAGCAATGCTACAGTAAAATGCAAGAAAATGAAGAAAGTAGAACTTACAAAAGCCCTTGCTTAAACAGGGCAAACAAGCTTATAAATAAGCTAATCTACAAGCTCTAGCTTGTCAAAAGACAAGCTAGTATTGTCCATAAGCCCATCCAAGTTTGGCTTATCATCCATAAATAAGTTGTGGTATTTAAGTATTTTATATTTAAGTGAAAACAGATTGCTTATATGTTTTTATAAGAGCTTATAAGAGGCTTTTAACAAAGGAAAAACAAGAATTCAAATTTAGACTTAAAAACTTCAAATTTTCATTAATACTTAAAAAAGTTACAGGACTTGGAAATTGAAAGACAATGATTTAAATGACTTAAAAATAAGCTAAAAATTAAACTAGGTTAAAAAAACTCAGTGCCCAAGGGCTTACAATAAGTCCTATTTATAACAAGCCAATGAAGGATCTAGGTCTTGTGCTTCTTGTGTGAGGAGAACTGAAGATGTGCTTGTTGTCTTTGTGAGAGCTCTATGCGGGTGTGCATGTTGGGTGAGAAAGCACATAAAGCAATCTAAGCCGTCGAAAAAATGAGTAGTCCCCAGTCTTAAGATCATCAACCTCGATTTTCTGTTCTTTATTCCTTTGCCGAATTAGCTTGCAAGGGATGCCAAGGGTGGCAATAAGCCCAAGTAAAGGTGGTATGTTTGTTGGTCAACCAGGGGCAAGAAAAGGGAATATGTATTTTGGCAGTAAGTGAAGACAGGACACACTCATGGGATGTACAAGCGTTCGAAAAATTTTTGAAGTTTGGAAAATGGTAAGTTTGGTCCTTGAGTGTGTTGTGTTTAATTACAACCACAGTCCTTGTACTTTTCATCTTTGGTCCTTGAGGTTTTATAAATGTTTGCACCGTTAGTCCTTAAAGGACTAACGGTGTTAAACTTAAAAAGGGTTTAGGGTTAACGGGAGTTATAAGGGAGGTGATGGGTTTGGGCTAGTGTATTGGGCCGGGTATTATAAAAGAAAAGGACTTGGGCTTTTTGTTTTTTATAAGGTTTGTAATATAAAAGTGGGCTGACCCTGGCCACTAGGTGGGTACGGGAGGGCCCACTTTTGACAATTTATGGTTTTCGGGTGGGCCCACTTTTCGATGCTTTTTCCAATGCCACATCTCGGGGTTGACTTTGACTTTTTTTGTTGACTTTGACTTTGTCTTTTTGACTTCTCACGGTCTTTCCGTTCTCATGCTTGGTTTTGTCGTTTTGGCTTCCATTTTGTCTTTTTCTTAGATATCCGTTTCCTGCATAATACAAATGCAAAATATACAAATATAATGTATTTTTGATACGTTTTTGGTCATTTAAGTCTAGTTTTTATGGAAAATGGTATGTGTAATTAAGCACATACCACATCCCAAAGATAAACACAACACGGATCGAGTATTTATATGCTAAAGAACACAACATACAAGAAGAAATAAAATTCAAGTTCTAAAGTGCAAATGTGGGCCGCAATTACCAATTGTGCGCCGCACTTCTCCTCAAGTCAGAAGTAATTAAAGCTTAGTCAAATTCCGCATTAACTCCACAAGTACGCCGCACTTACCATTTTGTGCGCCGCACTTCCCACCTGATTATGAAGAATTAATGAAGACTTAAATGCTACTGCATTAACACCCTAAGTACGCCACACTTACAACCTTGTGCGCCGCACTTTCTCAATAAACATTTATTACCCTCGCATTAACACCCTAAGTACGCCGCACTTACTACTTTGTGCGCCGCACTTTTACCCCTGACTTAGCCTATAAATAGGGGACAAATTTCACACATTTCAATCATCCCTCATCCCATAAAACCTTCCTCTCTTCATTTCTCAATCATCTCATTAGAAATTATTCATCCATTCCACCATATAACCAAGACACCATAAACACCACACCCTTTTGAAGATTCAAGATCAAAAGATCAAGAACGAAGTAGAATATCATAGTAGTATATTGGAATAATAGAAATTCATGTTGAATCATCTTATGTTATGAACCTCATAGCCATGAGAGACTAAATCTCTCATGACTACTCAGTGACATTATGATAATGAATAAGTGTTTGGTATGATCGTGATCTCTTTAATCTCAAGCTTATGTTGCAAGCGTGTTATATCCTATCTTATCAGTTTTGCTTATCAACTTAGATTATATAATCATACCGGTATAGGTTGAAAGACCCGTTATGATCTATATGGTTTTAAAGATTTGTCTATGATCTTTATCGTCTGTGCTGAGAAATCCACTTTCGTGAATTGATAAACAAAATAAGTTTTGATATAATAAGTAACTAAACTATTTGAGTGACACATTTGGTCTAGTCTACTAAATATAAGTCTTGAGTTAATTAAGTTAATTTGCGAAAACGTTTTCTGACGAGAAATCCTTTTTGTAAGTTAAAGGTTCCATTTTCAAGATCATTTCCAACACTTATGAATTATTTTCAACCATCCGAGTAGTCATCTCTATTATCATTGGTAAAACAAAAAGTTATTTTCAAGTTAAAGTTTATTTTCTTTCTGATTATCTAAACACTACTCAAATCCCTGTGGACGACCTGGTCTTACCTAAAAAGATTATACTACATACGTGGGTTATACTTTTACCCATGTGTTTCCCTATAATAAAATTGGTTTTTTTAGTCATTATAAATTTAAATCTTTTAAAACACATCAACCACACATACATACCCGTAACGACAGGATAGACACATGTAACTGCTCACTCCCACCTCAAATAAGCTAAAGAGTAGGAATAGTAGAGTAATATAGGGTATCGATCTTCTAACTTTCACCAATAGTAATAAACCAGTAACAATCAATGGCAGGTGAGACATGCTACTACGACCGTAATGACGGGAATAGCACATGCTACGCAATGCTTCACATCCTCATCTCGCGTAAAACCATGGTTAATGATTAGGAAAGGGAAGAATAAATTGTTATTTACCTGTTAAATAAAAATTACGAACAGAATAGATTGAGTCTAAATACAAGTTGTAGACACTTTTTCCCGACCGTCTTACCAGATAAAGACTCAACTATTTTACAAAGGTATTGTCATAGGATCAAAAACAACAACTTAAGTTGGCGTTTTCCCGTAAAACGGTCAACTGTTCTCCCAAACATCATACTTTACTACTTTACAGGGCATAAGTGGTGTTATCTGTCGCCAATTATTACAATAATTACATCGTCGATTCGTGTATCCAACGAATTAATCGATCGCTTCGTGTAATTCTTAGGTAGTTGTGAAGACGATTATCTTAAACTTTTTCTTTCTCTTTTTTTGTTGCAGATGTTTCTAATTTTTCAATGTTTTTTTTTGCTAACACCTATAGTACCGAAACTCGGTGTAGTTTCTCCATCTTTCACGATCTATAATAATTCCGGATAATTGCTTATTTTGGACGTACCAATAATTGTGATGGTCGTAAATACATGAGTTTTGATATAATTATACATTCCTATATGCATGTGAAAATTTCTTCCAACGCTACCGAAAATAGACACAAGACTCGAGAAATACAAACTTTACATTTTAAGCTAACTAGCAACTGTAAAATCAACTTACTTAATAGGGTAGGCTAAGGTGTGTTAGGTGAAACGGAGTCTGAAATAATGAGTTTGTAGTTCTAAAGGATTGGTTACGGGGGTATCTTATCTTAAAGTGAGAGTAACAAAGGGTTTATACGGGGGTTACACTAATCTAGTATAGTTAGTTAAGCTAAGCAAAACATGTATTAATGCGATGTTGTGAGTAATCTAAAATTTACTCAATTTAAATAAGTATAGACCTCCATCTAGAATTCCATAGTACTTTCACTTCGTGGGTCTCGAAGTTGGTATACCAAGACCATAGTATTGAGAAAGTTCTTAAAACATCACCAGCACAGCACACTCATATTTTGTGGAATTTAGGTAAACATTTGGAAACGGATAAGGTTAAATCCTCACAATATCTAATTGTGTGCGGGATATGTATCAAGTAATTTCACAAAAGTATGCTTGAAAAAAAATTAAATTTGATCATAATTTAAGCATTTTAGTGTGAAAATTAGGACAAGTATACATTCTAATTCCATCCCCCTACTTAAATTATACAACATTCTCGTTGTATAGATAAAACATTAAATACGAGAATTGAAAAGAATTAGAATGAGAAACTCCCCTGATATTTGCTTGGTAGATTCTCTATGTTGAGTTTATGAGCAAGAATGTGTGTTGTAAATACGTCTGAATTCCATCATGAATACAATCACACATAAGATTATAGATGATTGATACTTCACCAACTTCGTCGTTTTTGTTCAGAAGGTTCTGTGTTAAGCATAAGAAAACAAGTGCAAGTTTATCTCCGTGTATTCGCTGCTTAGACTCGAAATAAATACCTAAACTGTACAGAAAGTCGATACGCCGTATCTATACCTTAGGATACGACGTATTGATACATGTGTCGTATACGCTGTATTCGTTTAACGAATACGTCGTATCGACTGTGCTGAAAATAAAGACTAGATAACGTCCAGAAGGCTAATACACCGTATCCATGGGTTTTGGATACGTCGTATTGACAATCTGGGATGACAAACTCGATAAAAATTAAAAATACACTCTGGGTTGTCTCCTGGCAAGCACTTTTGTTTACAGAAAAGTCTTTAAGTTAGACTTGCCCTAATTTAATCCCAACCTTATAAAACAATTTGGGGTCGAACAGGATGCCAAATGGCACATACGAATTCTTGATTAGGAAAATGAATGACATCCCTTTGTTAAATGATTCCAAGTCATGATATTAACATTTAATTCCTTGATAAAAGTTTCAGTTTTAAAAAATTTACTAGATGTATCATGACTTGTTTCCAAAAGCTTATTTGACCCATGTGCATAGGCACCAACATCGATATTTATTACATTAGATAACGGTATGACAGACATATCCCCCGAAGAGTGTTCAATATCGATTTTATCATCATCATTGTCCTTATCCATATTTGAATCATCGGGATAAATTACATTAAAAGGAAATAAATCATCAAAGTATATAACGTTATGTTCCTCTTCATCACATTCGGACAATGATGTTTCATCTTTCAAATTAAATTCATCGATATGTTGAGGACTTAGAGTAGGTTCAGTTAAGAAATCAAATTTAGACGTCAGACCATCATTATAAACAATGGCTGGAAATTCATTCTCAAAATCTTTACAGAAGTCTAACTCATCAAAAAAACTGACCGTAGGCTCGGGTGACAGAAACAAAGGCATATTGACTTTTTTTCCAAATCCGTTTTCAAATCATTGACAAAAATTATTTTGTAAGAAAATGAGTTTTTGTCAAAAATTACTGTGTAATCTTCATCGTTGGAATCGTCGAACGAAACTCTAAATTCAATTTCATTGTTAAGAGAACTTACCGTGGGTTCACAAGAAAGTGTTTTTTAGATGATATCTGGGAATTCGGTTTCAACAGATCTGAGGTCGTGAACGCCTTCATCATACCAGATCTTACCATACTTAGCAGTTTCCCAGTTAAACACCTTACCATGTTTTCAAGCCTTTTCTTCCTCAAGCCTGATATACTCTTCAATAGTAATGTTGGGGTTGTCCATATTTACATGTAATAAATCTGCTAGGAAAGAAAACTGTCAAATAGCTTAATACGCCGTATTCAGTGAACTGAATACGCCGTATTGATGATAGAGTTGCTGCATTGGTTTGAAAAAAAAATTATACGTTGTATCCAAGAAATTGAATATGCGGTATTGAGTATTCAACTCAGAAAGTTACAGTGAATTGCAATAATGCAGAAAACACATAAACACAAGATGCAAAATATACAATGCAGAAAACAAACACATAAAACAAACACACAAATATGCAAATTAATCTAAACTAAACTAAACTAAAACACTAATAAATAAGAATTAAACAACTTCACTCTCCGAAAACGGCGCCAAAAACTTGATGTTTCGTTGTGTGGTGTTTATTTATGATAGTTCAAGTTTTAAATTTATATTTTGCCGACTTAACCAAAAACAACACTTTAATGGGTAGGTACCCGGTCGGTGGTAGATTCGTGGTAAGTAGGGTGTCAAACACTTGAAGCAAGGTTAAATCTCTCAATTTATTTATATTTTGGTTTATCTAATCTAAGTTAATTCTAATCTAAGTCAAACCTATACTAATCCTATGTTAGTTCTAATCCTAATTCTAATAGGTAAAAAGGGGGTTTTAGCCTGAGAGACTAGCACGAGTTTGGTTGGTGACTACAATCAATTCAAGACACTTTAACAAACGCAAGCAAATTAACAGAGGATAAAAGAGTAGTCGAGCCTTATGATAGAAAACTGTATTAGCCATCATTAATCCGATTAGAAGTTGGTTTGTTTATTCAGTGCAACGATTACTTATCTCGAAAAGGCATATCATTCTTAGACTTAGGCGGCACTTCATCCTAAGACCTAAACACATTAATTCTGTCACAATTAAAGCATCCGCATAAAGCATCCTTATTTGCTAGTTATAATCTGCATGAATTTTGTCATAAAAAACCGTAATCTCTTAAACAAATAAGTTATACATATCCTCATTACAAATAACAAATACTTTAAGCTTCAATATTCTTGTTCTCCAATCAATCTTTATCTCTTCTCTGATAAGTCTTTGATCTCATCTCTGTCAGCATAATCCTTCCAGCAGTAGTAATCACTCAGCAGTTGTAACTGAGCACAAGCAGTATTAACTACTTAGAAGTTTACTCTAGCAGTACTAACATATACTAGCAGTACTAACTTTTATACTAGCAGTAGTAACTACTTAGTATATTTCAGTCTTCATCTCTGAGCAATCTTAACTTCTACTAGCTAAAAAAAATTAAAAAATATAAAAATTTTAAAAATAGTAAAAAAAAAAAAGAAATTTATAATTAAAATAAGTAGTAACTTTACACTAATAGTACTAATATATACTAACAGTAGTAACTTTTATACTATAAGTACTAACTACTTAGCATAATTTTCATTAGTATTACCAGCAGTACTAAGTTATGCTTAACATCACTAATATATACCTGAGCAGCAGTAACTCTAAGAATATCTTACAGTCTTTTAATCCCAACAAATCGACCCTTAACTTGATGTTCTTCTTCTGAATCTTAAGTTTCTTCATTAAAAATCTTCACCATCACTAGGAGGATGTATTCAAACACTTCCAAGATTCTTGACCAGCTTTGTCATGAGCTTTAGGAGTTGATAACACATCTCATTCTAATAGTCAGTTTGAAGCTTCTTGTTAAGCATCTCTGTGATTGTTGCAGGTGTAAGAGGGTACTTTTTCTCTACCAGCATAAAGGTATGCATGTTTTGAAATCTCACAAAATGCACTCTGGTTTAAACATCTGGTTCAAACATCACCTTTAGATCTCCTAAACTGTCACTTTATAACCTTGTAGATTTCTCCATACTTCACTTTCCACATCTGGTTCAAACATCACCTTCAGATCTCCCCACAACACTCTCTCATAATCCTCCTCTGGCCTTCTTAACCCATGCTTTGCTTTGACCAACTTCCAGAGAGTTTCTAAGTCTTCTCTATCAATACCCTGAAGCATCTGAATCATTGATGAATACCTTTTTAAGCTTCCATCAGCCCTTATCAATTTAAAGTATCCCATCTTTCATTCTTTATCAATCTTGTATTCAACAATCATTGGAGGCTTAGTGGCTAGAGGTATAGCATCAATTGCTACCTCATCATCTTGAACAATCTCCATATGCTTTTTCATCTCTTCCTCCTCCTGATCATCATCACCCTTTTGCTTCTTATCCTTTTCCTGCTCTAATTCATCACCTGCTCTTTTAGAACTGCTTTCTTATGATGTATATGTTTTAGCTTTATTTGAGCCTTCTTTCATTTCAGTATCCATATCAACAAACATATTTACCCTTGTCATTTCTTTATCAAATAACTTCTAAATTTCGTCAAATGACTTATTCTTTAACTGACTGTGCTTGTATCTACTCATGTGTTTTAGATAAGTTGACATTGTACTTTTATTTTGTACTTTAGTGGGTGGTTTGTTTACCTTTTTTTATTTAGCCTTAATGCTGCAAAATGTTTCTTTCTCTTCTCCAAGAGATCTACAAACAATCTTGCCTTCTCTTCATCTGTCAATTCATCTTGCTCTCTTGTTTACAGTCTTTCTGCCAGCAACCTATCATCCTCTATCATGCATCTGTGTAATCCCAGATATCAATAAGGCTATGGTGGGCTCCTCTTCCTTTTGTCTTGCAAGCCTCTCTCTTCTATCTAATTCAGCTTGTAGGTTGGGCTTTAAATTTCTAGAACTTCTTCATCAGGGTTTGCAATTTTTGATCTTTCCTTTTCAAAGGTTTTTCCAGCTCAACCATTATTGCCTTGCCTTTGGACTTGCCTTGGAAAGTTGTGATGCTTGTGAAGGTTATGATGTAGTTTTGAATTCACTGGTCTCTTGAACTACAACCCCTCATCCTTGGGTCTTGTATGTTTAGTTGTAAGTTGTTGTAGAGCAGTAGTTTGTAAACAGCTTTGGGTTAGCTGCTTGAGATCTGCATTAGAGGTCTGAGCCAAGAGTCAACTCACCAATATTGTTTGTTAGAGCACGGGAAGTAGTAACTTCAACATTACCAGTAATAACTACTTCACCAGCAGTAGTAACTAGATCAGTAACACTAACTTCCTTTTCAACAACTTCTTTTTCAGCAACAACTTCTTTACCTTGTAAATCATCTTGTACATCAAACAACATCTCTTCATCATTTCTTTCTTGAGTCTCATCAATCAAGGTCACTTCTGCATCAGCATCAAGATCAGCTATTCCCCTGTTTGGATGCATCCTCCTAAGCACCCAAACTGACATCATTAGATGATTATACCCTGCTAGCTGAACCAACCTTCCTTAACCTTTTGAGCCCTAAAGTTCTTAACTTCTTTCTCTTTTCTAACTGCTTGACTCTCTTCTTTAAACTAGCAATCTCCTTTGCTTGAGCAGTCTTTGCTTTCTCCAAATCAAGAACCTTCTCTTGTAAACTGGTACATAAACTCATCAATTCAGTCAGTTGCAGTCTATCCTCACCACTTTGAGGTGGATCATTGGAAGGGGTAGATACATGTTCCTCATTAGTAGCCTCATCAAGGATAGGCTTTGTAGGACCATTGTCCTTCCTTTGTTTTCTTCTGGACTAATGGTTGAGTAATAATGGGTATGAAATGGGAATCAGTAGAAGCAGCTGAATCTTCACCCATATCTTCTGGAGCTTGAACCATCATTGTTTTGGAAAAGAGGTGTGACCTTACCAGAAAAACCCTTTCCTGGTCTTTTCATGTTAGCAAACACCTTCTTGGTGTGGGAAGGGGAAACATAAATCCCTTTTTGAAGGAATGACCAAACAAAAATGTACTTGGAAAAGTTAAATTTTTTGTTTGTTGCAAGACAGATGATAGCAGATGCCATAGTGCTACTAAATTCATTCCAGGCTGTAGTCTTAGCACTAAGGCATTGCAGTATGGTATGGATAAGAAATTTCATTGGTATGACAATAAGCTTTATAGAAAAGTCGAGCTTTTGTGGTAAGAATTTCATACCTCATCATTCCCAGTTCTGCAAAAATGGTATCAGTAGTAACAAAAATGTGTTCCTTCAGCATCTTCTAACTTAAGATCACTTCTTATACTTGTCTCAGTGATGATCACCTTCTTCTTATCAACTAGGGCTTGTATTTGACATTCCTCATTAACTGTCTTAACCTTGGCAGTTGACCAGAACTGTTCAATACATGTAGTATAGATGGTGGGATTTACCGTTAGCGCATATCTGATAGAACTTACATTTAGAAAATCAATAATTCCCTCAAATCCATCACTTTCTTTGGGTTTCTCCAAAAGTGCAACCAAATTGTGAGCTTCAGCAAACTTAGGATTCGACATTGTGTTGAGTTTTGATGATGAATGATAAAATTGAGTTTTAGTGATTATGAGATTAAGAGAGTAATATCAAGGTGTAAAATCGATTGAATGAGTGATTGAAACCCTTAATCGAAGTATTTATGAAATCACCCTCAATAGCATTAACTTGAACTAGCACCATTAAGTTAAGCCTAACAGTATTAACTAACCCACCAGTAGAAAGTTATGCCTGGCAGCATTAACTTATGCCTAACAGCAGTAAGTGAATGCCTAGCAGCATAAACTAGTACTGGCAGCAGTAAGTTTAAGCTTAGCAGCATTAACTTTGATACACCAGCATTAACTCCAATTTTATTCCAAAAAGCATTTCCATCATGAATTTTGACTCTCACAAGCTCTCTTTCTGTTTTTGATCTCACAATATCTCTCATTTCTTTTTCTCACCAATTCACTCTATCTATTTTTATATCACACAACTCTCTTTCTATTTTTCAGCTCACTATATCTCTCATTTCTTTTTCTCACCAATTCACTCTATCTGTTTTTATATCACAAATCAAGAGCCCTAACAGACAGTTTGGTACAAAATTCCATCAATTCCTTTGAGTTTCAATGAATGTCCTCCCCACTTCAAGTGTGTTACTCTTGAGAGAGGTGATCATTAGAGTTTTTTGGGGGTGTTGGGTTGTTTAGATGCAGCCTCAAACCTAATTTGAGCTTCTGCACCCCCCAATATGGTATCTTGGCACCTGGGACCACTACTTGAATCAGTTCCCTAAGGAAAAGACTCATTAAGCAGTAGTGGCAGCCCTTTCAATTCTGTCTTCCCACTCCTTAATGACAGTCTCATCTGCTACAAGGGGAATAGGTCCACTAAACTGAGATATCTCAGTAGGCCTTTTGGCTTTCCTAGGTTTTTGATTCTTTTTGGGTTAAGATAATGATGAAACAGTGATTGGTTCAAGATTAGATAGTGAAGCAGTTGTGGATGTATGTTGGGGTTCAATAGGATTTTCTGACCCTTCACTCACTTCTGCTTGTTGTTATGCAACATTTTCATTTCATTACAAGCATCCTTTGTACATAATCAGCTTCATAGTAACACAATTAACCTCCTCTCAATTAATATTTAAGAGGTTAAGCATTCCAATACTTGCAATCAGATATTGAAATCTGCTAACATCAAATGCCTTTATGAGTAAATCAGCAACATTATGATCAGTGTGAATCTTGATCACTTGAATTAATCTCTTCTCATATGAATCCCTGATGAAGTGATGTCTAATCTTAATGTGCTTAGTCTTTGAGTGAAACACTGGATTCTTAACAATGCAGATGGTGCTTTCATTGTCAATGAAAATCTTGGTATTCATGAAATTGTATCCATAATCCAGCATTTGATTTTGAATCCATAACACCTGTCCACAGCAACTTGATGCAGCTACATATTCTGCTTTAGTAGTAGAGTTGGCAACTATAGTTTGCTTTTTACATTGCCATGAGATCAATCTCCTCCTATGAAATTGACAACCTCCTGTTGTGGATTTCCTGTCTAAACTTGCACCAGCATAGTCACTGTCAGTATAAGCTTCCAAGTCAAATGGTGATTCTTAGATACCAAAGGCCAATTTAGGTGACCTTTCAAGTTCTAAAGATTCTTTTCACAACAAGAAGATGTGAAACCTTTAGGTGTACTTGAAATCTCACAAGCCACTACAACAAAACATTATATCAGGCCTTGAAGCTGTTAGGTACATTAATGATCTAATCATTGATCTATATAAGTGAACATCAACATCTTTAGCTTCTTCATCTTTGAGCAATGGCTTTGAAGTATCCATAGGAGTACTTGCTCTCTTCACAGTAGAAAAACCAAACTTCTTCAAAATTTCATCCACATACTTGTCTTGACTGATGAAAATCCCATCATCTTTCTGAGTCACTTGTAGCCCTAAGAAGAAAGTGAGTTCACCCATAGAATTCATCTGGAATTTCTTATGCATCAATTTCTCAAACTCAGTGCATAACTCCTTCTTAGTAGATCCAAAAATGATATCATCAACATATACTTGAACTAGTAGAATATCACCTTTGACTCTTTTAATGAACAAAGTCTTATCTATCTGGCCTCTCTAAAATCTATGTTCCAATAAATAAGTAGATAGAGTCTCATACCAAGCTCTAGGAGCTTGATGTAGACCATATAATGCATTTTCTACCTTATAAACTTTGTTAGGAAACTCTAGATCTTCAAACCTTGGAGGTTGACAGACATAAAATTCCTCTTCAATCTTGCCATATAGAAATGCACTCTTCACATCCATCTGATACACAACAAAGTCTTTGAATGGGGGCATAGGCTAAGAACTGCCTAATTGCTTCAATCCTAGTAACTAGAGCAAAAACCTCATCATAATTAATTCCTTCTTCTTGAGTGTATCCCTGAGCAACCAACCTAGCCTTTTTCTGATTACAATGCCTCTTTCATCTTTCTTGTTCTTGTATACCCATTTAGTACCAATAGCTCTTTTTCCATGTGGTAAATCCATCAAAGTCCAAACCTGTTGTAATTTGAACTGCAGAAGCTCTTCTTGCATAGCTTCTATCCAGCTTGGATCTTGTAATGCTTGGATTACCTTTTTGGGCTCTACTTGTGATAAGAAACATGCAAACAGACAATTCTAAAAGTCTTTATGGTTGATTCTCTGTTGCACTGAACTAAACATACCATGTTCAGTCACATTCTTTGTCATCCTTCTGGTTTGAGGTGCTGAATGTATATCTCCAATGATTTGTTCAAGTGGATGATCCTTGTGAATTCTGGTAGTTGGAGTAGGACTGACAAGGATATGTGTATCCAAATTAGTCATGTCAGCCTTTGCATCAACTCCTTCATCATCATCTGAATAGACAATCTCTTCCAAATTAGGCATGTTTGGATCATCATCACATTCATAGACTATATTCTCATCAATAGCATTATTTTCTATGTCAACAGCATTAACAGTTGGACTAACAATATTAATGTTGTTAGTGCTGTTGATATTTGCATCCTGGTCTTGATTAACTCTTAACTCCTCTATATTTGGCACCTAACTATCTCCATTCTTTAGATCTTTAGCATCCTTTTTTCCTCCTCCCCTGATGGTTTGAATCCAGCATCAGTAGAATCCTTTGAACTAGAAGAGAATGGTGAATCTTGAGTCAAAAATGGTAGCAATATGTAATCTTTGCCAGATACTGTCTCCTCTTTAGCTTACCTGCATTTTTAACATAATGTTATACATTGCAATACCATTAGATTGATTCCCTACAAAATTGGCTCATAATTCACAGATTTTGTTATAAAAAAAAGAAAAAAAATAAAAAAAAAAAAGAGGCATCTATATTAAAAAGCTAATTAGGTCCATTTCCTGCAATATTAGGTGTTTCTTTACTAAACTTTGACATGCAGGTTCTCTTCTACTATCCTATTTCTGCAGTTGAATACCCTGAAAAGCTTTGTTATTGTAGAGATCAACAAAGAACCCTGCATCAGCCTTTCCATCAAACTTACCTAGGTGATCTATGGTATTAAGGATTGTATCAGGACAACCAAATGATCTCATGAAGCTTAAGGCAGGTTTTCTACCTAGAAAGAGTTCATAAGGGGTCTTGTTATGAGGCTTGATAACTAACACCCTATTTTGGACATAACAAGCAGTATTAACTGCTTCATCCCAAAAGATAGTAGGTAACTTTGAATCAACTAGCATAGTCCTAGCAGCCTCTATTAGTGTTCTATTTTTTCCTTTCTGCTACTCCATTTTGTTATGGAGTCCTAGCAACACTAAATTCCCTCTTAATACCCTTCATTTCACAGAACTGATTCATGACCTTATTTTTGAATTCAGTCCCATTGTCACATCTGATCACTATCACCTTAAGGTCTATTAGATTTTCTATGCCTGTAATAAATGTTTTAAGGATTTCACTAGTTTCATCCTTAGTGGCTAAGAAAAACCCAACTAAACCTACTATAGTCACTGTGACAACAGCAGTAACATCTTTTTCATTAGACTCTTTACAAATGTTGGGCCAAACAAATCATATGTAACATTTGTAATGGTTGGCTGATTGAGCTTACATCTTGGTCTTACAAGAGACTTTATGTTGCTTTCCTTTCTGACAAGCAACACATGTATGAGTATTTTCAACACATGTATGACAAGCAACACATGGAACTAGATTGTTCATAAGTTTTTGAAATTTATATGCCCCAAGCCTCAATGCCAAAGATATATTCATCTAAGGTGAACCCCTTTTGCAAAGAGACAAGTTAGACCTCCTGAAGGAAAAAATATCTTTTAAAATCACACGTACATGTTTATCTTTCTATTGAAACTCTAAGCAAGACATGATTTTCATCAAGTAGCTTAAAGTCAGGAGACAAACAACACATTCAGTGTTTGTAAAAAGAACATTGTTTTTCTTGTCACACATTTGTTAGACACTAAAAAGGTTAAACTTAAGCTCCTTAACAAAGTACACATCTTCAAAATCCAATTTACCTGTACTGATTTTACCTTTACCAGTGATTTTACCTCCTTTGGGATCTCCTCCATAAAGACAACAAATCCACCATTAACTTCTTCAAATCTGGAGGCATGACTTTTTATTCCAGTCATGTGCAGTGGTGGAGGTGCGGCGGCGAGATGGTGGCCGACGAGATGATGATGGATATAAGGTGGTGGTGTGATGTAGATGGCCGGCGGCAGGTAGCCGGAAAATGGCCAGGATCTGGCCGGAAAGTCATTCCGGTGACCGGAAAACTCATGGAGGCGCCGGATTCTTAGAGGGAAGAGGTGGGGAGGTTAGGTTTTCATATAAAAAAATGAACTAACCCTAAATCATATTCTATATATATATTAAAGTTTTAACAAAGATGACATGTGTGTAATAGTCTAGGGGAGTCCATGTAAATATTACTAGAGGGACTAAAAACGTAACTTTTGTTAATTAATGGTTCGGGTCTCGTTTAGGCCTCTTAACGGATGATTCAAAATACGAAACTTGCGCCAGTGTTTTCCAAATCATTTTTCTGATAAAAATGAGTATTTACTTGATAGTATTTAATAAATATTTTTATAACATTTCTAAAAATATTTGTTATTTATTTAGTGACCCGGTTACGCCTTGTCCGAAATAAAAATGAATTTCAACTCGAATATTCGCGTTATAATTAAACGTTTTCGAATAAAATGATGACTAATTTATTAAATATTTTTATTTAATAAAAAGTGTTAATTAAATATAATTTAATTATTTTCTCGTTTCTAAATCTTGCGAGGGCAATTCAGTCACTTTCTGACTGTTTTCGGGTCTCGATCAAAACTGAAAAGTTGTCAGGAATGTCGTTTTGCATCAAATTGCTTTAGAGTCCGAATAATGAAAACGTGATTTAGCTGGTCGTTTTTGATAAGTCAGCTTAAAAATAAATAAATTTTTATAAATGACAAACATGTAATAATAATTATAATTTATTATTTAAATATTTTCCAAAAATTGACGGTTGTTACAGAGTTCTTCTTATTCAGAGTTTCCACACAAGCTCTGATACCACTTGTTGGATCATTTACTGAATAGATCTTAACCTTTAGCTTGTAAAGGGTTTGTTCCTTTACATAATTCTAAAGCAACAATAATGAAACAGTGATTTGAACACTATTGATTATGCGGAAACTAATCAATAATGCTAAGAAGAACAGTATTAAGAATCACAAAAGAACTTTATATTATAACTTAAATATGCCTAGGTTATAGATTACAAAACTATGATTGCTAATCGATCTCTATTTATCTGTATAGAACTATATTGATCTATATCAACCACCTATGACTAGGGTTCCTTTTATACACAAAGGAAACCCTAATGGGCTTTACAAAATGCGTATAGAGATCATGCATATCATTTCCTAAGATATCTTATGCATATCTCATAAGCAGTACTAATACAATACACTAGCAGTACTAATACTAACTAATCGTACTAACTATTACTGGCAGTACTAACATCATACTGGCAGTACTAACTATAAAGCTAGCAGTACTAAAGACTTAGACTCATTTCTTCAATTTTCATTAATAGCATTAAGTCTTTACTAGCAGTATTAATCTTGAGCCAGCAGTATTAACTTGTAGAAGCTTTAGAATCCCAACAAGTAGATACCTCAGAATCTGAGCTTGAAGAACATGAAGAAACTAAAGATGTATATGCCATAAGTGCAAAGTTTATAGGTCCTTTTTTAGCCTGGTCACTCTAGTCATACCCAAGTCTATCTTGAGCCACTAAAGCTTTTATCTCTGTTGTTTCTACTGTCACATTCCTCCTTATAGGTTCTCTGTTCCTGTTCTCCCTTGGAGCCTGCACTCCCTTGCAAAGTGGACCCTTTTATGACAGTTATAGCATTCCACCTTTGATTTGTTAAACCCTATGGTCTCATAACCATTAGCACTAATCTTCCTTCCAGTGTTATTTAGGAATCTTCTGGCTCTCATGGTCAGCATAGCCATCTGTCACTTTAGATCCATCTCTTCCAAGTCATCAACATCAATCTGTAAGTCCTCATCATTTAATTGTGGACTGTTAGATTGGTTTGCAAAGAATGAATAGATCACAGCATCACTCTTACTATCAGTATTGGCAGAGTTAGAACCATAAGCTTGATTGGAACTGCCAAAGTTATTGGAAGACACAAAAGCCACATTTTGTGAAATTTGGTTTGAGATTGATGACTCTTTAGCTTCAGTTTCATAAATCTT
>BQNB010108791.1:5856-22885 GCA_026074375.1 Tanacetum coccineum | reverse complement strand
CTCATAGTTGTAAAAGACTTAGGATTGTTTGGAAATAATCAACTAGTTTTAAAAGCCTTGAAGTTGATTTTCACAGAATATATTTAAGCTTATTAATTCTTCGAACATGATCTCGATTATGTGTGCGTATAAGATTTTGTTGATTCTAAGGTGTCGAAGCCAACAAGGGGGAAGGAGTAGATGTATACATGATAGAGTTCATGGCCTTCTTTTAAGCTTTTATTCATGGTTAGCTTCTTTTGATTTTAGGCCTTCTTTGTTTCTTTTGGGTGCACTATTTCAACCTCATGGGGAAAGAGACATCCTGACCATCATTTAGTTATGCATCATTTGGAGTTACCAGTGGTAAGTGTTAGGAGAATAATATTTAAATGTGAGAAGAATCTTCTGATTCGAATAAAGCTTCCTCAAACGGTTAATCCACTAAGGAAGCTTATTCTTAAAAAGAGTAAAATATTTGATAAAAATGTACACATAGGTTTGATAAGTATTGATGATTCCTAAGTTAGTCAGTATGATCTGTAGAAAGTGGAAATGAGTACATTTGTGGACTTATATGAACTTAGGTGTTATCATTTCGACTACTTAAAAGGAATAATTGTGACATCCGGGACTTATTTGACTTTGGTGTTTCAATTTATATCATCTATATCATATAAGGAGAAATGCGGACATCCATGACTTAATTAACTTTGGTGTTACGATTTTGAAATAATTGTGTACTTCAAATATTTGGGCTTTTTACATCAAGACTTCTTAATGCGGATTGCAAGAAAGTTTTGAATCTAATCAAGAAAGGATTGCTGTTTTAGGGGGAAGAAAAGGCAACCTCTTAAGAGAGACTACAGGGAAGACCTACGGTTGCTACAAAAGAACCATATGATTCTATCATATGATGTTCTCATCATTCAGGTCAAACCTCGTACATAATAAACTTATGAATTTATATATATATAGTGTAGACTTATGGTGATGATATGGAGTGCTCGAGTATAAAATTTTTCAAGAATTTCTTAGTAAATTTAAAATTTTTCAACCTTTTGTACTCAGCACTGTCTTATATACCCTCAAATATTGAGAGGGCGCATTAAAATGTTCCTAATTATTATTGTGTAACATTTTGTCCCCGAACATTTAATCAATTGATATCCAAAATATCAAGGGATTAACATTTTGGATAAAGGGAGAAAATGTGATTAAACTGAACCTAACTTGTATCGAAATGTGATCATATAAAATGGACTAAATGCACTCTACACTTAGCATGTACTACGATTACGATACATATGTTAAGGGGGTGCTTTTAGTGATGATGAAAAACTCTCAAAGTGTAAATCTTTTGATATTTATATCAAGACACTTTGATTAACGTTTCAATGGTATTGAAGGATTGGATTAGAATACCCAAAAGAACCGACACATGTACTAAATTATGAGTTATAAAGGTTGTTAGGCATAGGTAATCAAATCCTATTATCCAGCCAAAGCGGAGGGATCTACCCAGGGAATATCCACTAGTTTAGTGTAGAAGTCTTTAGGATGATACAAAAGAGTAAAAATGAGAATAAAGGAATAGTACCAGAACCCCCCTGAGATGGAAGCTAATACTGGAACAAAAACCCAACAAGGTATTATGTCATGAAGTCCTCGTAAGGCGCAGAAGGGTTAAGAAAAAAAAAGAAATTAAGGATAAAGGGTGGAAAAGTAGAAGCCCGGCCATACACTTAGGCAAGAAACCACGGGTACCAATACATAATCTGTCAGAAACACTAAGTTGTTGTTTGACATTGAAGATAGTCATAGACCGAGTGACACTATGCACAACCCTCCCTAGCCACTCAAGGTCTCTCAACAAACATTATACTTAAGTATTCACAATGAAGATGGAAATCCTGCTTGAGCCAACATCAAACAAGCTCATGTAGTGACTTCTGTGATTCTTATGAATAAAGCTTGGTGACAACTGGAAGAGCAACATGGTGCGATTCTATATGAACAAACTTTTCCAGGTTATGAATTTCGAACCAACATTGATGAATTTTGAAAATGATTAACACTCCATCGATGATGTCACAAAACCATATTAAGCAAGTGACACGTCGTTTAACTTTTCAAATCGTTTTTCTATACCCAGACGTTGATATATTAAACTCACTGGTTCACTCTTATCGTGTTGTTTTCTGCTTTTGAGGTACGTCTGGTAATAAACATGCGAGTCTTTTGACGAATCGAATGGTAAATGTTGTTAGAAAAGAATCTAGACTTTAAGCTGAGAAATCCTGTCAAGGAGATTCTTCTTAAATTGAATCTACCTGATCACAGGTCGATCCTCACAAATTCAAAGGTTACTCCAACCAAGCATGGGTGAATGACAAAGCCATATTCGTCCCCCCGCTTTATTGCTAACTATTTTAATGCAGGATAATTAAAGATGGAAGTGAAGGTACCTGATTCCAGCTAACTCACAAGATTCATAGCCACATGCTCATACCCGACCGATAAACATAAAGACATCATGAAAGCTCAAGTACATGTTTCAAGACTTCCACTACTCTGATATCGTACGTCTTTCTTGAAGTGGCGAAGTATTAAAGTCAAAGAATTTCAAAGAAGTTTTCGTCACTCTGATACCGAACGTCTTTCTCGAAGTGACGAAGTGTTATAGTTAAAGAATCTCAAGAAAGATGCAATATTAAAGCTTTTCAAGATAACATATCAAGAAAGGTATGAGCATGTCGGTCCAGAAGTTACAAGTTTACAAGATGGCAAAGTTTACAAGATGGCGAATCAAGATTATGATTGGTTAATGATCTCAAGGTGTTCAAGATCACATTTTCACATTCAATACAAGATAAAGGAACAAGCTCAAGCCTAAAGTCAATGATCACCACATTAAATCACAAGTTAATAATTAAAGTAAAATGGAGTGACCTCCCTTAGGGGGAGATTGTTAGGAACACGAAAGTGTCAGTCACTTCCATAGATAACTGTAGTTAGCTCGCTAAGTCAATTTTTAGAAACTTACTAGGCTTGTTAGCTAAAGCCCATGGACAAACCCATGAACGCCCAAGCCCATATCACTATGTAAGTATTTATACACCTCTCCATGCCTTGGAGAGGTGGTTGGTTGTTCATTATTCACACACATAATACAAGTTAGTGTATATACCCTCTCCACAATGGAGAGGGTGGTTGTTTCTCTTTGTATTTTCACACATAGTTCAATCAAACCATTCCATGTTTTCCTTTTTACTGTTCTCTCAAACTTTCTCTCTTAGCTCATTTTTATGTGAATGGAGTTTTCTTTAATCTCAGCTGAAAGAATTTTAATGTTTATGCTAGAAGTAAACGAAGAATTTGATAAGCTGGTGGAAGACAGGTTGAATCTTTTGCACCTATAAAACTATAACAGCTACAAAAGACAGTCTAAAAAGATTTGGGGAAGAACTTCAAACAAAGACTTCAAAAAAACTAAAGAGTGATGAAGCAAAAGATGATGAGTCTACCAAGAAGACTAGAAAGAGGAGGAAACAGATAGCTAGGAATGGTTTATCTTCTGACAAATGATGAGGTGAATCTGAAGATATTAAGTGATGATCCTATTCCAGTACAATAATTAATGCCATTTAATCCTGTTCCTGTAGCTATAATACCCCCCAAGTATAGCTACTTATAAATCATCATGCAAGGAGAGAAAGGTGGTACAAATTGTTAGGGAAGATGGAGCTGATATAGTATACATAAATTTTGGAGCTATCTGTAAGAGGGCATTACTAGAGATGATCTTACTGAATTATATAGGATTGTTATAAACAAATATGGTGTGAATAGACCAGAGGATGAGGTTGAGAAGGTACTTTGGGGATATTTAAAGAATATGTTTGAGGAACCCCTTAGTACAGATCCTATTTGGAGTTTATTAGGTCAACAAAGGATTATAAGTTGGAGATACTATGATACTTGTAGAGTACACTACTTGAACTTGGAGTCAATGGATATATATATGTTAATTGAAAGAAAATATCCTTTATCTGCTGAGGTATGCAAAGCTATGCTAGATAAGAAACTTCAAGGAGGAAAACCAGATGAGGATTGCTATAAAATGTTGAAAATGATGGAAAAGCAAGATGGTATTAGGAAGTAGTGAAGGTTGATGAGTTAGAAATCTAGGATGGAGATGAGAAGAATAACACTTGGTGGAGGTGCTATGCACTAACACAACAAATGGAAATCAGTCTACCATGTCTAACAGACATAAGGACTAGCTAGTCCAGGAGCAAACGGCTCTTGGTAAAGACTTCTCAAATCCGTTAATGGCTGACAATTTGTCAAAAATTGTATGGTTATCAATCACCATATCTGGTTAGTAAATAGTCGGTTAGCCCACAAGTTTATGGTTAGTTTGTGGTAAGGTGAAGAAAAACCATAACTAGTCCATAGAATATGGCTATGGTAAAGACAAATTGCAATCCATATTAGTTGGTGACACTTTACCAAAAAGTGGATGGTACATCAACTCACCAAGTTTCATGTACAAAGAGTTGATATGGTAATCAATCCACCATGGAATTTACCTTTTCTATGTGCCAAAAGATTGACTAGCCCTGAGCAAACGACTACAGGTAAAGGCATATCAAATCCGTTTATGGCTGTAATGGTTTGCCAAAAACCATATGGTATTCAACTCACCAATGTTTCATGTACTGAGAGTTGAAATGGTTTTCAGTCAACCATAGACATGCACCTTTCTGGTGGCCAAAGGACTGACTAATCCAGAGTAAATGGCAAACTGGTAAAGAGACATCAAATCTATTTAAAATTTCAATGATTCACCTCTCACAAGAGTTAACACACCTGGAAGTGATGTGAATAGTCTAAAACTATATGATTTGATTACTGATTTGAAGGGTTGCTAAAAAGTTTTGGAGAATGGTTGCTGCAAAGATAAAAAAGAGACGATTTAAAGAATTGCAGTTCAAGAATATTTAAAGAAAGTTTTATTTACTACATTTCAGGAAGCTCAAAATGGATGACACTTGAATGAACTTGAAGTTCACAAGTGACGGATCAATTAGGGGAGGATTGTTGGGAAATAGATTGTAAAAGACTTAATACTGATAGTATAACAGTTAAGTCTGGTAGTATTAGTTAGTTCTGGCAGTACTAAGTTAATACTGGCAGTACTAAGTTAAGTCTGGCAGTACTAAAGTTAGTACTGGTAGAATAGCAGTACTATAGTTAGTACTGGTCGTATTTAATTAAGTCTGTTTTAGGTAAGTCTATTTATATAACAGAATAGTAATAGTTATTTTAGAGATATCCTTAGGAGATATCTTAGGAAAGGATATGCATTATCCTTTCACACGTTTTGTAAAGCCTGCTAGGGTTTTCCTTGGTGTATAAAAGGAACCCTACGGCATAGAGTTTTATATATGTAATAGAAGCATTGAAGCTTAATAGAAATCAATAGCAAAATTAGTATTATTGTTCTTCTTAATTCTTGTGTTAAGATTCCGCATTAACACTTGATATTCATAGTCAGTGTCTCTCACATAGTTGATTTGGATTTATTCAAGTTAACTATCGTCTTACAAAGGCTATATAGATCCTAGACCAAGGACCTACATACGTTCTCTCTGAATGATCACTTTGTTACCGTATTATTTGATTCTGGAGCCGATTTTAGTTTCATATCTACTGAATTTGCGCCCTTACTTAATGTGAGACCTATTATTATGAATCCTGATTATGTGATAGATGTTGACTGTTGGTAGAAAGTAGAAGTGGATATAATTATCCGGGACTGCAAACTTGAACTAGGAGGTTCCCTGTTTAGCATAAACTTAATACCTTTAGGTCATGGAAGCTTTGATGTGATTATGGAAATAGATTGGTTGTCCTAACATATGGCTGTGATAGTATGTCATGAGAAGGTAGTAGAAATACCCGTGGAGGATGGTAGGATCCTTAGGGTACATGGAGAACGGGCCATAGGAATCACCAAAGCATTAAAGAGTGCAAATGAGGATGAACTAAAGTTGAGCGATATATCTGTGGTACGTGAGTTTGAGGATGTGTTTCCAGAAGACTTGTCAGGATTGCCTCCGCAACGACAAGTGGAGTTTTGCATAGATCTAGTTCCTGGAGTGAAGCTGTTGCGATGTCTACATATCGGGACTAGCGCTTCGAAAATGCAAGAATTGGTCTGGGCAGATACAGGAGTTGCAGATATGGTTTCATAATGACCTAGTATTCCCATAGGTGCGCCAATGTTATTTGGTCAAGAAGAAGGATGGTTTTTTCTTATTTTTTTTTTTTTTTATTCTTTTTGTTCGTACGTATGTTGTTTATCGAGTATTAGAGAGTGACAAGTGTCGATTATGAATCGTTATCCTCTTTCGAGGATTGATGATTTATTTGACCAACTATAAGGATCGTGTTATTTCTCCAAGATAGACCTTCAGTCAGGTTATCACCAACTACGCATACATGAAAACGACATACCTAAGATGGCGTTTCGAACGAGATACAAACATTTTGAGTTTACAGTTATGCCTTTTGGGATAACCAATGCACCTGCAGTTTTTATAGATCTGATGAATAGAGTTTGTAAACCTTACTTAGATAAGTTTGTTATTGTATTCATCGATGACATCTTGATCTACTCAAAGACGAAGGAGGACCATGAAGTTCATTTGGGTTTGGTGTTGGAATTGTTAAGGAAGGAGAAGCTGTATGCCAAGTTCTCCAAGTGTGAGTTCTGGTTGCAAGAGGTGCACTTTCTTGGTCATGTTGTCAATCAGAATGGTATACATGTGGATCCCAGCAAAATAGAAGCGGTAAAGAATTGGAAGACCCCTACGACGCCTTCTGAGATTCGATCATTTTTAGGATTAGCCGGTTATTACCGACGGTTTATTGCAAATTTTTCCAAAATTGCTAAACCTCTTACCTCGTTAACTTAGAAGAATCAGAAGTATGTGTGGGGTGTGGAGCAAGAAGAGGCCTTTCAGACCTTAAAGAATAAATTGTGTGATGCTCTAATATTAACGCTACCTGATGAAGTGGAAGATTTCGTAGTTTATTATGATGCATCGAACCAAGGATTAGGTTGTGTACTCATGCAAAAAGGCAAAGTTATTACCTATGCATCGAGGTAGCTAAAAATCCATGAGAAGAATTACACGACGCATGATTTAGAGTTGGGAGCGGTTGTATTTGCTCTTAAGACTTGGAGGCATTATTTGTATGGTACTAAGAGTGTTATTTATACCGATCACAAAAGTCTTCAACACATTTTCGATTAGAAAGAGCTGAATATGCATCAGAGGAGGTGGATTGAGTTGTTTAGTGATTATGAGTGCGAGATTCGTTACCATCCTGGTAAGGCGAACGTTGTGGCTGATGCATTAAGTAGGAAGGAGCGGTTGAAACCTAGACGTGTAAGGGCTATGGCAGTGACTATCCAAATTGGAATGAGAGAAAAGATACAAGCAGCCTAGAGTGAGGCGCTTAAGCAAGAGAATATACTTATGGAAAATGTGCATGGGTTAGATCAACAGATGGAGAAGAAAGAGGGTCAGAGTTTGTATTTCATGGACCGTATATGGGTTTCATTAGTAGGAGGCATGAGAAAGATGATCATGAATAAAGCTCACAAGTCTAAGTACTCTGTGCATCCAGGAGCTGATTAGATGTACCATGATCTTCGTGATATGTACTGGTGGCCAAGAATGAAGAGAGATATTGCTACTTATGTTAGTAAGTGTTTAACATGTTCAAAGGTAAAGGCTGAGCACCAAAGGCCTTCGGGCTTACTGCAACAACTTGAGATACCTGAATGGAAGTGGGATAAGATCACTATGGATTTTATCACTAAGTTGCCTAAGTCAAAAAGTGGGCATGACACGATTTGGGTCATAGTCGATAGACTGACTAAGTCAGCTCATTTCCTAGCTATAAGAGCAGACTATAGTACTGAGAAATTGGCAAACATCTACGTCGATGAAATAGTCGTGAGACATGGAGTTCCTGTGTCTATTATTTCGAATAGAGATGGATGATTTACGTCGCGTTGTTGGCAGACTATGCAAAAAGCATTAGGGACGGGGTTGGATATGAGTACGGCTTATCATCCCCAAATGGATGGACAAAGTGAGCGTATGATTCAGACCTTAGAGGATATGTTGAGGGCGTGTGTAATTGATTTTGGTGGTAGCTGGGATGTTCATCTACCATTGGCTGAGTTTTCTTACAATAATAGCTATCATTCGAGTATCAGATGTGCTTCGTTTGAAGCCTTGTATGGAAGGAAGTGTGGGTCACCTATTTTATGGGCTGAGATTGGATAAAGTAGTTTAATTGGACCTGAATTGGTTCAAGAAATAACTGATAAAGTTGTGTTGATAAAAGAGAAGCTAAAAGTAGCAAGAGATCGTCAAAAGAGCTACGCTGATAATAGACGCAAACCATTGGAATTCAAAATAGGAGATCGAGTGATGTTGAAAGAATCACCTTGGAAAGGTGTAATTCATTTTGGTAAAAAGGGAAAGTTAGCACCGAGATACGTAGGACCATTTGAGATTCTTGAAAGGACCGGTCCTGTAGCTTATCGATTAAGGTTGCATGAGGAATTGAGTGGCGTACATGACACGTTTCATGTGTCAAACCTAAAGAAATGTTTGGCAGATGCTAGTTTGCATGTGCCATTAGGTGAGATAAAGGTTGACAAAACTCTTCGTTTTGTTGAGGAACCTGTGGAGATAATGGATCGTGAAGTTAAAAGTTTAAAGCGTAGTAGGATAGCGTTAGTAAAGGTTCGTTGGAATTCTAAGCGTGGTCCTGAGTTTACTTAGGAATGTGAGGATTATATGAAGTCTAAGTATCCTCAGTTGTTTGTCGTTCGAGCTGATGAATCAGCTAGTTAAATCTTGGGACGAGATTTCCTAAAGGAGGGGATACTGTGACAACCGTGACTTGGGCAGGTTAGTCAAAACGTTAGTATTGACTTATGTGCCTATTGCAATGTATAGTTTATGATATTTTATGTGTTTATGTGTGTTTATATATGTTTATGTGGGATTGGTAATCAATCTATTGAGTGTGATCATCTCAATGAGATTGGATTGATGGTGAAATTGGTTGAGTTCATTTCCTTCACTTCTGAGTGACAAGGAAATGATTTATGAGATTTGAGCATTTTTGTGTTGAATGTGTAAGTATTGTTATGTATACGTATTTTTGTGTTAGTAATTTAAGATAGGTTTAGATTTTAGGTGGTAAGTTAAGAAAAATGTAAAATTTCTATTTTAGGAAAATTAAGTAGAAAATGAAAAGTAAAAAGTTATTTTTAAAAGTCTAGTGAAATTCGTTTAAGGAAAAAGGTATAGTCTAATTTGTTAAGGTTTTTATAAAAATTTAAGGAAATATAAGTAATAATGTAATTAATAAATAAATAAAATAAAAAAAAGAAAGGGGCCATATTCGGCCGGATTTAAGAAAAAAAAAGGGAAAAAGAGTTTTATTTGAAATCAAATTATAATTAGTATTTATCTAGGACTTAATAGTGTAGGCTATAAATACAAAACTAATCCCTAAACCCCCCTATTGTGACCGGCCGATCCAAGAGAAGAAAAAAAAAGAAAGAAAATTTTTAGGGTTCTTGGTTAAGGTATCTTCTAATCCTTGTTTAGTTCTAGTTATTTAATTTTCAATTCTAGTAATCTAAACATGATGGATTAGGGTTTTAAATTAGGTTTATAAATTAGGGTTCTTAAGTTTCTGAAAGATTATGATGTTATAATAATTGTTTGATCATTAGTTTAATTGGTTGCAAGATTTGATCGTGTATTTAGGTCTAGATCGCCCGAAGTAGTTGTTTAATTCACTGCAGAATTTTAGGCAGTTTTGTAACGAGCATAACTCAATCATAAAAGATCAAATAAATAATTTACAACATACTGGAGATAACCTCAAAGAGTCTACTTTCCAGAATAGTTAGCCTCGTGAGTTTTTCTGGTCGGGAAGTGGGTCAAAAGGTCGTTACAAAATTGGTGTGTAAAACAGTAACGAATTTCAGTTTTGGTTTTGATTTTTCTAAAAATACTTAGACATCTAGTTAGAGGCTCTAAATCACGTGGAAGTTATTTCATATATTTTATGTGACCCCTAAATTTTTTCTAAAGCTATAATGAGGTCTAAATTGGTTATCTAACGTCATACTTTTAGAAGGTCAGATTCTGGACGAATTTTGGACACTTTGGATTAATGAATTTCTAAAGGGTATTTGTAAAAGGGTAATGGCTTTGGGAGAGCTATAAGAGGTTCATAAGGCATATAAGTAGCATGGTGAATTTTGGTTAGAATTATGGGAGTGTTTAAGTGGTGTGTTTAGGACGCGTAAAAGGGTATAAAATTCTGTTCAAAACCAGAAAATATAAAGTGTAGTATTGAAGTGTAAATGACATATGTAGGAGTTGGAAAAGGTTTAAATCAAGTATAGAGCTATGGTAGATAGCTTAGATATCCATCATAGTTGAGGTTACATCATATTGGGTTGAATGCCTAATTGATGGTAGCTTATTGTGTGCTTAATTGTTTAGATTATCCGTGAAGTGTTTGTGAAGCTTTTGTTGGATTCTTTTGGGAAGCTAAGCATCAGGTGAGTTTCATAGTCCCACTTTTAATGTTTTACATTGGGATGGAAATGATGCAAAGATGTTTTGGATGTGTTTAATCGCTGCGATTATGTGGTTTTACTTGAGGCATGAACGTTTATGTGGTTATTATAGGTGATATGCTTAATGTTGTTGTGATTGCTGTGTGATTCCGGTTAGAGGGTAGTGCTTCTACCTATTCCAAATCTAATTGGAGGATTGAAATAAGATCCCATTTCTGTGTGATTCCGGTTGGAGGGTAGTGACTCTACTCATTCCAAATCTAACTGGAGGGTTGAAATAATACTCCATACTGTGTGATTCCGATCGGAGGGTAATGGATTACCCC
Source organism: Tanacetum coccineum (assembly GCA_026074375.1). NCBI lineage: Eukaryota > Viridiplantae > Streptophyta > Magnoliopsida > Asterales > Asteraceae > Tanacetum > Tanacetum coccineum. Next base: position 11,881 of record BQNB010108791.1, on the reverse strand, counting down.
AGGCTTTGTTATGTGGATCGTGGGCACGTTCCGTCCCGTTGTGATTGATTGTGAGTTGTATGATAGCCTATGTGATAGCTAGCTTAAATTGTTCTGCCATGATATGTTATGTTAATCGCAGCAAATTGTTTTATTTTAAGATTTTTTTGGTGTCTTAAACCTATGACTCTCACCAACCATTGTGTTGACGTATTTTAGCATCATTTTCAGGTGAGCGGGTTAGGCAGAAGTGGCTAGAAAGAGACTGCTAGGGTTGCATGGGATTTCGCTCCTTTATTAGTTATGTTTGAATGAACATTTGGCTGGAATGTCTAGAATTTTTATAGGATCGTGGTTTTTATTTCCTGTATTGGTGAGACTTCCTTTCATTATACAAGATGATGTTTTGTTCTGAATTACCGATATCGTCATGACACATTATGTACTATGACTCATTTATGCATTTTAGAGTTTCTCTATTTTCGACACCATTGTGTTGTGATGATATCCATGACGTTACACCTCGTGTTTCCGCCTTGGCGGGGTGTGACAGATTGGTATCAAAGCCAGGTTATAGAGAACTAGGTGGTTGAGCCTAGACTATAGCTTAAGTATGTACCTCATATAGATGCATTAGGGCTATGTTGTGCAGTATATACTTATTATGCTTATTTTCCCAAAAGTTTCATAAAGTACTCATATATATATATATATATATATATATTTATATATATATATATATATATATATATTATATATATGTTGTGTTTTTCTTGTTATTTCGAGATCCGTGTCCTGATATAGTCTATGTTTTTGTGATCTATTATAGTATGTCTCCTCCTATCCGTAGAAAATATCGTGCTTCAGTACAAAAATTCCATTGCTATCGCAACCGGGTGTAAAAGGTTTAAGAATACCAAGAGGAGTAACCGCAAAATTCGAATCCTTATTGCTTTATGGCCGTGCAAAGTTGAAGAGGAAATGACCCTGGAAGAAGTTGATGGACAAATGGTGGGGAAAATTAAGACAAAGATAATTACCAAGGATGGCACTATCACTAAAGTCCCTGGGAAATTCAAGAGTTATGAAACGTCGGACGAAGAGACAGAGGAGCAGCCAAGAAGACGTGATTTGTATAGATTTGTGGATCACCCGCAAATTCAACAAGCTAATCCGATGAATGAGTTCGCACCCCATCAAATCCCTCAACCATTGGGTAATATGAACGGATGGCTGATTGAAAGTGAAGAAGAAGCTGAGAGAGATGAAGTGGACTCGGACCTTGAGTCTACTGCCAGTAGCAAGCCGGTGGGGGAAAAGAACGATAAAGATGATCATGGCTATGCATCTCATCCTTGTCCATGGTGTTCCAAATAGTTGTCATGTTTTATCTTGTCTTGCTTTCTTCCGGCGTTTGGAGCCATATTAGGGATGTTATTTTCGATGTTGGATTTAAGTGCTATTAATAAAAGTGATTGTTAGGGTTATTCTCTGTGTTATATGATGGGTTATTTGTTTCAAAGTGCTATGTGATGTGTTTAATTGTATGAAGTGTCTTCATAGGAGGGAGTACAACTGTGAAAGGGGGCATCTATAATTATGGTGGCCAACATAATTATACATGCGCCACGACGCAGGTGGACTTGCAAGTATGATTACATGGATTATTGTTGATGTGTAGTATGCATGCATATGGTTATTGATTGTATGATGAGATTCTGATCCGTATTATATTGTCTAATGAATATAATTTGTATATCTTATAGAAAATGGCTCCAAACCGACGAAGTGGTCCTAGCAGTAGCGACGACAACGAAAATCCCGACGTTGCCACTGTCATCGCACAACAACTACAAGCCATCATCACTCAAGTAGCTAACAATGCGAATAATGCTAATAATGGTAATAACGGTGGTGGAAATGGAAATGATGGGAACAACGGATGCTTTGTGTCTTACCATAGAATTATTGAAAAAACAAATCAAATAGTGGATTACTACCTCGTCTTGGTACATCCATGGGCACCATGCTGTCTTTACTGATGGTTAACCCTCACTCGCCCTTTACGTACACCTACACCCTTTCTCAATATTAATCTAAAAATAAAACCCCACTTAAATTGTAAGAAAACCTAATTTTGGAGAAATATAATTAGTATACTTATAAGGTGTTTACATTTGCAAAATAGGTTTAGGTATACTTACGTAAGCGCAATTGAAGATCTTTAAACTCGTTTTCTCAACGTCCACCGAAAACTCTCCCAGAAGTGAATGTTTCCTCTAATTGCGCAATCCATGCAATTTCACTTCCAGGCTACTACACTAGCTGGTGACCAAACAAACACAGCTTAATCTGAGCCTTTGTTTCCATTTCCCCTGCGATGTAGACCCATAACCGAACACCTCAAAATCATTCATAACCATTCCAAACCTGAATAACTAATTTGTTTACCAAGTAAACAGGTCAGCAATTTTGATAAGCAATTCCAAACCCCCTTTCCTATGTTTCATTTTGAGCAGCCTCTATGGCATAATTTTCACATCATATTTGAGGGTTTATGCATAAAATAGTAATGTAGTTATCCGTTTTCAACTTTTCCTTGATTGTTTTTGTTGTTCGGGTCTTGTAAAGACTTCAACAAGAAGTTTTACCACTCCCTAGGCAGTGTACCTAATCGTTGCAGTGTAGTATAGGCAAGACTCGGGGGATCGTTTTCTAAGGGAATAGGTTAGGAAGGCTCGATCACGATCTAAAAAAGGTCTACGGGGTTGAGAGAAGATTCTTTTTGTATTTTTATTTTATAGAAAGCAAGTAAAATCATGGTTTAAGAGGTTGGTTTGTTTAACTAATTAAAACTAGATATAATCTAAACTACTGGTGATAACTTTATGATAAAAAGATGTATTTACTTAATCATGTACTACTCCTTAGAATGTTTCTTCTAATCCTGTTACTTTGTCACACTTGTGATGATCTGTGTAAGTATTTCCTAAGTCATGAACGAATTACACGAACCCGCCGTCTATTTAATATTTCGTTAAGGCAACGCACAAGTAAGGTAGTATGAAGACTATTACAAGGCCCCTAAGAGTATATTAAATGCAATTGAAATATCTTAAGAGGGATCAACCATATTAGGGGTAAGGTAGTATGAAGACTGTTACCGATGGTATCCTTTCTACACACTCGCGTTTCCCTAGACGTCTATGCCAATTTAATATCTTATGGCTAGTTTTCTAAAGCCTAACGCGCACATCCATCACAAGAAGCAACATTAAAAGGATCTACAATCTAAGTTTCATACAATCATAAGTAAATACAAAGGAGGGTTTAGCCTAGCATGTTATAAAGAAAGCAAGAACATAAATCAATCAAACAACACATAGACATATTGAATGATTAAAGATAAACAATCTTACTTGATTAAAACATGGATTAAGGTCAGTTACAATAGGGTTTTGAGGCCCTAAGAACGGCCTAAAAGCTGCTAGAATAACTAGGGTTCGTCTCCCAAAAGTTATACAAAGTTACACACTTAAAACCCTAAAATCGGTTTTGTATTTATAAGAAAAGCGACGCGACGGCGTCGCTTTGAAGCCATGACGCCGTCGCCACGTCGATGATTCTAGATCCTCTTTAAGGCGGCTACGTTCTGACGCCGTCACAAAATCCTTGACGCCGTCACTTTGCAAATCACGACGGCGTCGCTTTATACTTGCGACGCCGTCTCCACGCTCTGTATGCGTGGTTCTTCAAGATACTTGGTGTAGAGCCGTAGTCTTGTCCGTTTCTTCTCCAAATGAGCCCAAGTCACGTGTATTTCCTCCAAATGCCATCCAAGTGCTAAAAACCTGAAAACAAACGATTAAGCACATAATCTGGGCATATTTGCATGATTTAGGGGGTTAAATGACTCCTAAATAGTGTATAAAATGACACCTCATCAAATACCCCTACACTTGGGATTTGCTTGTCCTCAAGCAAATGGGCTTTTCTACCTAGACAATAGCAATATAACCTACTCTTTAAAAGCAATTTACGACACAACCTTCTAGACCTCGTAATTAAAAGCACGGAAGGTGTATACTAGCACCTCACATAAGTGTTTGGATTCTCTATTTCTCTCAGGTGTATAATAAATTATAGCAATTATGGGGAAATAGAAAATTAACACTAATTACCTGTCATAACATATAAATTACCATAAGCTTGGTAAAGGATCAAACCTCCACCGCTGGACGCAAGAATTAGTCATTACCATCAAAGAGGTCTTTTAAAGGTTATGGGATGTAGGTGTAAGATAACATATATGGAAACAAAAACGGATATGATACATTTGGGGAGTGACTTTTGGGTGAAAGGGTTAGCTAATTATTTATACGAATACATGCTGGTTTGGTTGCTAAGCCAAAGACTCAGATAAGATATACAAACTCTACACCAATCTCTTTCTTTTTCTTTTCTTGACTCCATGATAAACATAAATATAAGCAAATGTCAGCCCGTACATTTTTTTCTTTTCACCTTTTTATATATATATTTTTTCTTTTTCGTACACTTTTGCCCTGCCCTTGCTTAAACATATAATACATCATGAGGGTTTATAGATACACCCCTACACTTGAATTTTTACTTGATAATTACAATCTAACTAATGACTCGAATTGAGGTGGATCAAAATAACATGGAGCTTATTGACCTCTATTGGGCGTAATAAATTACTTCTTCCCTAGTTCTTCATAAGATGAATACTATCATGAATCTCAATCGTCCAAAAATAGTATTTACAAGGATAAGGACTTAGCAACCGTGTACTCAATAATTAACTTGGGTTAAAACAATAATGTACTAAAAGCGAGTACATACAAGGTAGGCTAAGGCGATTTGGGTGTAACAATTAGTTCAAGGGTTAACAATGCTCTTCATTAATAGTCTGACTTAACCAAAAAAATACGAAAACCATGAAAAAGATAGGCTCGGAGGGTTGTACTAGGGGTATCCTGCACTAAAAATGTGTGCATGGCAAGGGTGTGGGATAGTTATATGATCGAGGTGACCATCATAACAATTACACGTTTTAAACATGGTTTAATCCTAGTGTCTCTTATCTAACAAATCCTAATACTCACTATGCGGTCTCGGGATGCATCACAAAAACAAGTTCTAGAATTTAATATACTATCGGTACACTCATATAACTTAATACCGATACCAATGTTCCAGAAAAGGCGACAAAGACCATACGTACACATCCGTAATGACGGAATAGACACATATGACTGCATTCGAACCTTAACTTGAACAAGCTAAAGGTATAAACTATCCTGGGTATCAAAAATGGATACCCGAATTCCTAAAGATATGATGCGGTTGTCGTAAGGGACTTCTACAAGAAGTTTTACAACTCCCTAGGCAGTGTACCTAACCGTTGTAGTGTAGTATATGCAAGACTCGGGGGTTGTTATCGTTCTCTAGGGGAATAGGTTGGGAAGGCTTGATCACGGTCTAACAAAATTCTAAGGGTTGAGAGAAGATTCTTTTTTGTATTTTTATGTTTATAGGAAAGCAGATAAATCATATGTTGAGAGATTGGTTGGTTTTAGTATTAAACTAAATATAAACTACGCTACTGGTGATTACAATATAATAAAAGATTGTGTTTATTTAATCATGTATTATTCCCTGGATTGCTTCTCCTAGTGTTGTTGCTTTGTCACACTTGTGATGATCTATGTAATTATTTCCTAAGTCATGAACGAATTACATGAACCCACCGTCTATTTAATATTCTGTTAAGGCAACACATAAGTAAGGTAGTATGAAGACTATTACAAGGCGCCTAAGAGTATATTAAATGCATTTGAAATATATTAAGAGTGGATCAACCATATAAGGGGCAAGGTAGTATGAAGACTATTACCCGATGGCATCCTTTCTACACAATCATGTTTTCCTAGACATATCAACAACGATACAGACAAAAGTTGGTTTTCTAAGACCTAACATGCATATTCATCACAAGAAGCAACACCACTAAGATCTACAT
>BQNB010108790.1:5115-22886 GCA_026074375.1 Tanacetum coccineum | reverse complement strand
AGGGAGCGCGAATGATGTGAATAGATCTATTGGGATTGAACTCCCCCGTCCGGGTAGATAACAACGCACTACTATGTCAATGGACACATTTCATTAGAGTAACTAGGTGTTAGGCAATGCATCTACCGGGGCACCAACTTATAACAACGTATACTTAAGGCATGTGAAGTTATATCTCCTATAATTGTCACATACGTTTTGAAGTCTTGTGGTCCATACTACTTTGGTTGAACGTTTCTGATTACTAAACACTTTTCATGATACTACGAGTGAGGAAGTATTTACTTAACCTTTTGATCCTCATAAACGTTTTACTTAAACCTATGAATTCACTCAACTTTATGTTGACCATTTTAGCATGTTTTTCTCAGGTGCTTAGCTGTGGATATCTTTGCTTGCTATATGGTGTTGCCTTACATTGGACCGATTTTTAAGAATTGCTATTATCTATGATTTACATCGTTGTCTATTTCTAAAACTTTTAATCACTTCCACATATTATTTTTAAACCTATGTAAAACTTGATCTATTTTAATTAATGCAATGATGTTGGATTTTCAAACGTACCCTTAGCGGTCATTCTTTGTATCTTGTGTGATGTGTATTATGACGTCACGCCCCCAGACACGTGTATTCCGTCCAGGCCCCGTTAGGGGGTATGACAGAGGAGGTCTGAAATCAATTTGTTTTCTAGCATTTCAATCAGGATCAGGAGTTGGAGGCCTTTCTGGTTTCTTGAACCAATCATGCTTAGACGCTTCCTCGACCTTGGGTTGATCCTCAGTGTTACCCAAGTCACCTCCTTGATCTTGTGGCATCTCGATGTCTGTAGTCTCAAACACTGGATCCTCTGCTTGTACAGACTTGCTAGACGTTTTTGGCTGAGACTTGGTGCCTTTGGATGAGCTTGACTTAGACTCTTTTGATTTAGAGCCTTTTAGAGGTTCAACGTCCTTGCTCATCTTCCTTTTCTTCAACCCTTGGTCTGGTCCAGCTGGAGGGTCTTTATCTTTGTCTTTGTCTTCACAGCCTCTCTTTAAAGAATACACTTTTCCATTAGAGTCAAAGAGATCCTTGTCGAGCTGATAAGATTTGACCAGTGCATCATAGAGGTCTCGTGTTGTTCAGCAGCTCGATATGATTTACTTTTCTCTAACTTGTCTAACAGGATCTTCTTCCATTCAAACTCAGTGAAAGATACTGCAGCCTCGTATGTTGATTGCGGTTGTGAAGAAGATTTAGCCAAAACAACATTCTCAAGTGATTCATTAATAGTACTTTGGATCACAAGAGTAGCAAAGTCAGATATCTCCTTAGGTAAAATCTAAGGAAGTTGACTCTTGACTTCATCTTTGACAATCTCTTTCACTGATTTCTCAATGATGTTGATATATTTCTCTTTCTCAGCTTGAGCTTTCTTCTCAAATTCTGCCGTGTATGACTAGAGAGTTGTTTGAGTAGCAAATCTAATTCTTGTACTAAGATGTTCATCCATGATTGAAGGAATTTGTGTAAGGATTTGTGCAGAATGATTAACTTGTTTGACTTGAGAAAGTTCATGTTCCAAGGCAGACACTCTTTGGTCGAATCCAAATAGGGATGCAAAATTTAGAAGCATAGGAATTGAGGAGGTCATTGGTTTTGTTGTTGGTACGGGAGTTGGTGTTGATAGTTAAGGAATAGGAGTGATTGGCGTAATTGTCGAAGGAACGGTTGTAGCAGCTACAATAGAACTTATCGGGATTGCCGTTACAGGTATTATGAGAAACGAGGGTGCTTGAGTTCTTGATTCTTTATGACTAACTTTGACATTCATCATAGAAGCAACTTCATTGTCGGCTGGAGGAACATTATCCAAGTTCAGAAATTTACTTGCAAAGTCGGATGAAATAGAAGAGCTTTGCATAGAAGCTTCAGTCTTCTGTGTTGTAGTGAGTGTCACATGTGCATCATCTATGACTTGCTCGAATGACTTTTCTTAAGAAATAATCTCCTGAGCAGCATTAGTCATCTCTGCATCACCTTTCCCTTCTTTTGCATGCTCTGCAACATTCGATGTCACGTTTACATCCTTATACAATTCGGCATACTCTTCATCATCAAATTCTCTGTAATCATCATTTGTTTCTTCATCAGTGAATGCATAAGAGTTAGAAGTATGTACGTACTCATCATCTTGTGTTTCTTCTTCTTCATCATCTTTCAAAGTAAGATTAGGATTCTCCTCTTCATCTGAATCAGTACTTTCATTATCACTAGCATCATTATCACCATCACCATCATTGTCAGCATCATCATCATCACCGTTACTCACATCATCATTGCTATCGTCATCTTCGCTATCTCCCCAAGATTCGTTTTCACTCTTAGAATGATCTTTGGATACATCGGGAACCCCTAGTTTAGTACCAGTTCCTTCATTTGTACCAGTTGTCTTGTCTTGTGACTCATCAAGAACCTTTGGTTGGGAACCAACTCTATCACCTGAGCCACTTGCATGAACCATGTGAGAATCCTTCTTGCTTTTCTGGAGAGCTTCTTTTACCTGAGCAGCTTCAAGTAATGCTGCATCAGAGAGTAATTCCATGCCTTTGCCTCTGTCACCCTTAGCTGTTGCTTTCTTCTTCGATACATACACACCAGGAGTATCTCTGATGACGACACCTGCTGTTGGCACAGTAGTAGACTTCTTGGCAGGTTTCTTAGCTTTCTTAGACTTCTTTATAGGTTCTTCTTCTAAGACAGGAGACAATTTCTTTGAGGGTGAAGCAACTTTCTTGAACTTCCTTGCTTTCTTAGGAGCAACTTTTCCAGTAGCAAAGTCATGATAAGTCTTGTAAGCTTTAGAAGCTTTGATGCCTTGATTTATCATCCCATCAGGAATCACTGCTCCATACTTTTGATAATCTTTAGTCTTGGAAACAAACTTCAAAGTACCCAAAAGAAAATCATCACGAACTGTGTGAAGATTAATCATGTTCCTCATAGAGATGGTTTTGTCTTTGGATATGAAATGATTGATGATGACTTTGGTGAATCTTGGGTAAGGCATGTGTTCTTTACGTGCTGGACTTATGTCTTAGTTGTCAGCTTGATACATAAAGTCTTCCCACAATAGAGCAACATAATCAACATTCTTTAGGTTGTACATACCTCACAAGATTTGAGCTCGTGATTTCCTGATCCTATCAAGTCTTGTTGTTTTCCCAAAGATGCACCGATTGATGATAGCAGCAAATGTCCTCCAGGGCTGGTGCATTTGATCAGTATGGATCACAGATAACATATCACACTTCCCAGAATAACCAAGTTCCTGGATAAATGGAATCAATTCATCTTCGGATGGTGGTACTATAAAATCTTGGTTGTGAAGTTTGGGACAAATCTAAAGAATTTCACGAAAGACTTCAGTGTCAACTCGACATTTCTTCTTATCAATCTTGAAACTGTATGCATCTGTATCTTTGATCTTTTTTATGGTGTTCCAGAATTGATGCATGTAGATTTTAGGGACTTCAGCAGTGATCAGGAACACGGGATAACAAGGAGTGAGTATGAGAGTATCCAAAGTGACTTGATATGTGGCTTCGTTTTGTGGCTTGCTGAACTCAATTCTTACGTTACATCTTTCAATCTTTAGTCTTTTCTTAGGAGCAACCAAAGTGTTGTCGAGAGCAACTTGTTGAGTAACGACTGGATTCATGTTTCTACTATGAATAGTCTAATACAGTTCATATACAACCAAATTTATATATCACAGATTGACCTACTATCATTCATGAAGTTCAACTCAGACAAGCAATATTCAAACATAAACAGGACAGATTTAACAAAATATCAGGCATTCAGACAAAGTGAAGGACGAAAGACATTAATCAGAAAGTCAACTTAAAGGTCAAGAACCTAACTAAAGGTCAAACACCGTCAATTTAGCAATTTACATGTGATATAAAGAAGATTTAACCTAAGATGAGTTATCAAGTTAAAACATTTATGAAAAAAATCAATTTCTTAAAAATTCATGTATAAATCGCCGTCCATGACCATGTATAAATCACCGCCCAACAGAACTGTTGTTGGGATTCTAGATTTGATTAGACAAAGTGAATAAAAGAATAAAACAAAAGGACTTAAATGCAAAAGAATAATTCTTCAAAAGATGGAAAATTTTGAAGATTTCAGAAGATCTCCTTAAGAAGATAAAGATACAGAAGATAATATTATATGTTAGGAATATATTATTTGTTCTTATTTTTTGTAATTTGTTCTTATCCTTTATAAACTTAGATATCTCTAGTATATAAAGATATCAGGCATATGGTTTTAGGCATCCAAAAAACATAGAACTCTCCCAATGAGAGTCTAGAAAAACGTGTGTGTACGTTTAGTTAGTAGTTAGATTAATAGTTAGTTAGTTAGTAGCTCCAAGGTATACAATTAGGGCAAGGTAGAAACGTATAGAATAAAAACCTTGTTTGATAATATACTGTTCTTTATATTCCGCTGCATTTTATATCATGGGGCTCTTGATCTAGGATCTACAAGGTGTGTTTGATGTCGAGTTTATGAAGAAAAGAAGGTTCAAGTTTTCTGTTTTGGGTACTATTCACATTCGGCAACATTAGGGTTTGTTAAACCCTAATTATAATCAAAACAGAAAGCATGTTTTTTTTATGTATAAACGACATCAAGGGAAGGGCAACAAGTGTTTCTTGGTTCGATATCAATCTTGTGTTACACTAAACATGATGCTTCGTTTAAGGAGAATGCTAATTTGTGACGGATTAGTAATAGATTAGTGACACTAAAAAGCGTCGTCTGGATACTTAAAAAAAGGGTATCCTTAAATAGTGGTTACAAGTTAGTACTGCTCGCGTTGATGTTTCTACTGCCAAGGTAAAACATTACTACTGTTAGCCTTATCTTTGAAGGTTAGTGCTGCTGCTTATGATTATTAGTGTTGCTTATGTAAGTTAGTGCTGTCAGGAGACATTAATACTGCCAAGTAACTAGTTAATGCTACCAAAGGAAGATTAGTGCTGCCAGTTCATGTTAATGCTGCTATCACTAAAGGTTAATGCTGCCAGTTTATACTTACTGTTGCTAGTATGATTAATAATGCTAGTATATTTTTAATGCTGCCAGTATTAAGTTTCTGCTGCTAGGGTAAATTTAAGCAGTTACTCCTGTTCGATTAAAAGTAGTTACTACTGCTTGGGATTAAAAGATACTACTGCTAGCTGTGTTCCATATTGGATAACACAAACATGATTAGATCTCGGTTGAAACGGGATTTTAAATGTTTAATGGCTTGTTTTTAGATTGCTTGAATTAATTGGTTACGAAGATGATTATTTATTGCTTATTTGAAGATGAAGTGGAATTATTTGGGTTTGTGTTTTATCATACCTTTTAGTAGGAGGTAACTTGTTTGTGTTTTTAATGATGTGACGAAGACTTGACGAATCTAGCAAAGGTGTGTGATTTCTCTTATGGTGCTCAATGCTCACATTTTCTATCACTTTAAGGAGTTACGTTGTTGTACTCAATGTCTCATATAGATGAGGATTTTGTCAAGAGGTTGCGATCTACTTATACTTTGGTCTTGGTATGAGTTTGGAGTCACGTGGATAGTACAAGATATAAGATACAAGTTTGGGTTATTCTACTTCAGCATCAAGTTCGTTATACTTAGTTTTCTTCATCAGTAATCATTACAAAAAGTCTACAGAATTTGAAGATTCAAGAGATGGTAAACATATTGGTTTTAGGGGAAGCTTATTGTCAAAAATGTTTAACCATCAGGATATGTTCATGCACCACTTGAGATGAAGTATTTCGTTACTACTGCTGATCATTATTACTACTACTAGTTTATATTTCTACTGCTCAGATTCATTTTTCTTATTGTGCGTAATGGTGGGCAATTTGAGTATTGGAAGGCTGGATTAGTAGTATGTATATATGTAGTTGTGTTGTTATGAGTCCAAGGTTATATCTACAGAAGACCCCTATTGAGTTATAACAAAAAGGGAAAAAATTACATAGATATGATTACAAGTTATATGTGCGTGGCATGGCAAAAGGTTACAGAGAAAGCTACTAAGGGGAAGACTTGTTTTAAATTAAGGGAGAATCACATCTCACTTCATAGGAAGCTTTTGGGCTTATATTGATAAAGTTCATACATACTTAGTTTGTCTTTCCACCCCCCCCCCCCCCCCCCCCCCCCCCCCCCCCCCCCCCCCACCCCCCCCCCCCCCCCCATCAATCAAATAGGGGAAGAATGTTGGGATTCTTGATGATAGACAAGGTGAATACAAGAATGAAACAAAGAGGACAGAAAATACTAAAGAAGAATCTTAAAGAGATGGAAGATTTTAAATTATTTTAGAAGATCACTCCATAAGAAGATAAAGATACAGAAGATCATATTATATTTAGTAAGATATTATTTGTTCTTATCTTTTTGTAATTTGCTCTTATCCTTTGTAAACCTAGATATCTCTAGTATATAAAGAGATATCAGGCATATGGTTTTAAGAATCCAGAAACATAGAGCTCTCCCAATGAGAGTTTAGAAAAATGTGTGTGTGTACACGTTTAGGTAGTAGTTTGATTAATAGTTAGTTAGTTAGTAGCTCCAAGGTATACAATTGGGACAAGGTGGAAATGTATGCAATAAAAACCTTATTTGATAATATAATGTTCTTTATATTCCGCTGCATATTTATATTATCTGTAAAACATATCCTAGATGGGCTTAAAACGATTTCCACAACTGTATAAATCGCTATCTATGGTCATTGGTATAAATCGTCGTCTAAATGGGAATGTATAAATCGCCGTCTATTTAGTGATGTATAAATTGCCGTCTATTGGGTGATGTATAAATTGTCGTCTATGGGTGATGTATAAATCACCATCTATGTATGATGTATAAATCACCGTCTGTATAGGCATGTATAAATCGTCGTCTATTAGGCAAAGAGACGTATAAAATGCCATCTTATAAATTTTGATTTATACAACCTTCCATTTTATGGCACTTATACAACATAAACACATGAATCAAGCATATTTAAACATAATCTATCAGTTATAACAATAATTATCCACAAATTTTTAATTTAGAGCAAAGAACGAGTAAATTATCACTCGTTTGAATCAAAGTCACAAAATTTGCATACAAGTCATGAAATTTCTCATTCATATGCATTCAAGAAAGGTTATAATCACATAATAAACACAAACCCATCACAAATTACAAGTAATCTCCAGACACCCTATTTTCACAACAAGGAATCAAGCAAATCCTATTTGTTTGTTATCCCCATAACAAACTGTTATAGACGAGTAATCTACACCCCTTAAGCATCAAAACCCCTCAATTAATTCTGAATTTTATCCACTTTTGATTTTCATTAACCCTAAACCAATTTTTAGGGATTTCAAGCAAAAATACGAGATATAATCTAATTCCTTTTGATGATCAGTTGTTTAGATAGTAAGGAACATGTTTGTAGTTTACCTCAAGTCTTGATAATCACGATTCGTAGTGTGCTTGTGGTTGATGATTTTGAAAGTGGGGAGGGAAACAATTTAAATGTGTTTGTGTGTTACTGTGACGAGAGAGGGAGGGAAGGGGTGTTTGAGTTTGGCACAAATGCCTATACTCTTATATCCTTGGCATATTTTCTTAATAAGTTCTCTAAGGCAAGATATAGTTTAACTAATGGCACAATAAGTCCCTAAAGTTTACACTACAATGTCTAACTACTTATTTTTTGCTATTTACTCCCTAAAGGCATAAACAAATAACATCTAAAGTACAAATAGGATAAAGTTAATTAACTCCCCTTTAATTGTTAACTCGTTATTATTTAAAACCTTTTTCTATTTATACCTTGATGATTTTTGAAGAAGATATTTGACATTTTCTCCCCCTCAAACAATGACCCGTTTTTTATTTAAAGAGCTGTTATTGTTGTTTGAGTGGTCAAATGCCTTGAAAAATCATTTTTTGATGAATTACTGAGATGATTATTTTATTTTTGAAGATCAACACCATGAAAAATAAGATTTCTCTTATTTGACACATAAGTGTACTGACACGTACACTTATGGATAAAGAAAGCGCGAGTTGTGTTGCAAAGTAAACGTAAGCCTTTGAATGAATATGAAGTAATTCATTCCTGAAAAAATTAAATTTCCTTTTGTTAGGCAAAGTTTTTATTTTGAAAAATACTTGCCTCTAAGATTATGACCGGGTTGTTATCTGAAATAATAACAAGCCATATGACATATTTTCTATTCAAACTTTATTTACAGCTTTGTGCCATTATTGAATGACATTTCTAAAGCCGTAAATATTATCGATGCTAGAAAACATATCATAAAAAACTATTTTTGTATTTTTCTAATTTTTATTTTTCTTTTCTTTTTTTGAAAAATTTATATAAAATGAAAAATATTTTTGGGTTTTTATGTTTTCTTATATACATATAATACATAGGATATATTATGAGTTACCAATATTGCTCGTCTTCTTCCCCTGTCAAACGTTTAAGCGTTTCCGGAGACATGCTTCTCATACCGAGCTTTTCGAGCAAGAAATTGAATCTTTCTCGCGGCAAGGGTTTGGTGAAGATGTCAGCCAGTTGATATTCCGTCCGAACAAAGTAAAGTTCCACTATTCAATTCTCCACCCGCTCCTTTATAAAATGATAGCATACATTGATGTGCTTTGCTCTTGAGTGTTGAATGTTGTTGCAGCATAGAGCAATTGCACTTTTGTTGTCGCAATACAGAGGAATCTTATTGAATTGAAAGCCATAATCTGTTAGCTGTGAAGGCATCCATAGGATTTGAGCACAACACCCAGACAATGCAATATATTCAGCCTCTATACTCGAGATCGCTGTGCTCTTTTGCTTTTGGAAGACCAGCTAACAAGTTTATCACCTAAGAATTAAGTGCTTCCTGATGTACTGCGTCTAGTATCCTGACACCCCATGTGATTTGCATCTGAATATGTTGTTAGAGACATATCGGTTCTTCGAGTACCAGAGTCCTATGTTAATAGTTCCCTTTAGGTATCAAAAGATCCGTTTACCGCATTTAAGTGCTTTTCGGTAGGCTTTGCCTGATACCGAGCACATAAGCAGACTGCATAAATAAGGCAGGGTCTACTGGATGTCAGATACATGAGGGATCCAATCATGCCACAGTAAAGTGTAGCATCAACTAGTGTCTCTTGTAGATCTTCATCCAGATTATTCTTTTCTACCATAGGTGTGTCTACAGAATCACTAGTCAGCAAACCATTTTTTTAATAATTTCATGAGCATATTTTGACTAGTTTAGGAAGATGCCTCTGGGACTTTGAGAAATTTGTAATCCTAAAAAGAATGACATCTGCCCCATTATCGACATCTTGAACTTAGTGGTCATCAGATTAGCAAACTCATTACACAAAGTAGTATTAGTGGATGCAAATATTATATCGTCAACATAAATTTATACTAGTAATAAGTCATTTCCTGCTTTTCGTGTGAAGAGTGTTGGATCTACTGCACCTTTAGAGAAATGTTGTGAAATGAGGAAACTTGACAGCATGTCGTACCATGCACATGGTGCTTGTTTGAGACCGTAGAGCATGGGATGGGTTGTCCTGATCAACAAATCCTTTTGGTTGAGAAACGTAGACATCTTCTTTGAGCTCTCCATTTAAGAAAGCCATTTTGACGTCCATTTGGAAGATCTTCATATTCTTATTGGTTGCATTTGCTACGAAGATACGGGTGGCCTTGATGACATCAAATAACATCACTTTATCATATCATTTATCCCACCTATTTTGCCTACTTTTATATAATTATTGCATTATTTGGTACTTAATTGCTTTAAAGTTGATAAATGCAGTAATTCAGGAGTGTTTTGTGAAGACATGCTAAAAGGCGCATAATTTGGAGCTAAAACGAAGACATTTGAAGATTGCTGAAATTTCACCAATACGCCGTATCCAACTTAAGAGATACGGCGTATCTGCGCCAAGACTTCACAAGAAAACGCGTTTGACCAATTCCCAATACGGCGTATCCATGCTGTCTACATACGCCGTATCCATGAAGATAACTATTCGAAGATACAGTAAATCAAGTAAATTGGGAATGATATCAAAGATTTATTACGAACGTAGCGCGCACTCCAAGGAATCCAGCCCAATACGCCGTATCGACCTTGCTGGATACGGCGTATCGAGTCTTTTTCAGACACTATAAATAGAAGACTCAAAAACGAGTTTTTAGTGTGCAATATCATATTCTTTATACCATACTTACTAAAGACGAATCTTAGAAGAGAAGATCAGCCACCAAGGTCAATCATTGATCATGAATCTATAGAATACATCGTATAATTTTTACTCTCTTAATCGTTAAATTTCAATTGTTTGATTACGCTTGTATAATTACAATGGTTGTGGGCTAATACCCTCGTTATTAGCATCTTAATGAAAGATTCAATGTTGGTTTGTTTCATAATCGATTTTCTTCAATATCGTTGATTGTTTAATTATGTTTATCACCTCATACTTGTTTATGTGTTTGAATATGCGCCTAACATATCAACTGTATCTAAGTGATACGGAACAAGTAACTAATACGGGATAGCTCCTCCATATCTGTTTCATAGTACGGAACTAGAGGATCACAAATAACTTCTATATTTTTGTTTTTTTGATTATGAGCTTTATTGGCCCGGGGAGGTGACCCGTATATGTTTCAGCAATCATGCTCTTAATTAACTGATAAAGATTGGAATAGTGGAATACCAGTATATAAAACACCGTCAAACAATAAGTGGGTAAAGTCCCGTTGGGCTAAGGTTTTAACAAGATCACCACTGCTTTAATTCTTTAAGATAGATTATAATTAAACTAAAGGATGCTTTATGCGGATGCGTTAATTATGACAGGATTAATCGTGTATAGGTCTTAGGATGATGTCCCGCCTAAGTATTAAGAATGATATGCCGCTTCGAGATAAGTAAATCAGTGCACTAAAACAAACAAACTAGAATTGAACCAGATTTAATATGGCTAATACAGTTTTCTATCATTTGGCTTGTACCGCTTTTCTATCTTCTAATCTTCTTCTTTTGTGTTTATTGTGTATTGAATTGGTATTTGTTTCCACCAAACTTGTGCTAGTCTATCAGGCTAAAAACCCCCATATCAATAGACAACGTACATAGCATAGGTTTAGCCAGTAAATAGACTACTTAAAATACTGATAGAATATAGGATTGATATTCCACTCTTAGTGTTCGACACACTACTTACCGCGAACTCCATCTTGACCGGGTACACTGCTCGTTAAAGTGTTGTTTTAGGTTTGTCGGCTAAATATAAATTTAAAACTTAATAATCAAATAATTGACCCTACACGATAGCACATCAGGTTTTTGGCGCCGTTGTCGGGGAGTGAATTAATTTAAACCTTATTCGTATTAGTATTTCTAACCCTTAATTAGCTTAGCTTAAAATAATCTAATTATTCAAATTCTGATTGTAATTGTTTGCTTGTGTGCATTGTATATATTTGCATATTGTGTGTTTTCTGCACTGAATACGGCGTATTCAACTTCTTGGATACGGCGTATGAATTTTTTCAAAACCAATACAGCGTATTTGACTCTATCATCAATACATCGTATTTAGTTTACTGAATACAGCGTATTAGGCTATTTGACAGTTTCTTTTCTAGCGAATTTATTACAGGTTAAAATGGACGACCCCAACATAACTATGGAAGAATACATCAGGCTTGAGGAAGAAAAAGCTCGTAGGCATGGTAAGGTATATAACTGGGAAACTGCTACATATGGTAAGATATGGTATGATGAAGACGTTCACGACCTCGGATCTGTTGAAAATGAAGTCCCAGCTATAGTATTTGATAACGCTCTTACATCTAAAGTAATGCCCTCCTATGAACTCATGGTAAGTCCTCTTAACGACAATAAAATTGAATTTATAATATCATTTGACGAATCCGACGACGAAGATCACACGGTAACTTATGACAAAAATTCATTTTCCTATAAAATAATATAAAATAATTTTTGTTGACAATTTGAAAACAGATTCGGAAAATGATAATGATAACGTCAATATGCCTTCATTTCTGTCACCTGAGCCTAAGGTCAGTTATTCTAATGATTTAGACTTCTTTAAAGATTTTGAGAATGAATTTCCAGCCATTGTTTACAATGATGCTCTAACGTCTAAATCAGATTTCTTAACTGAATATACTGTAAGTCCTCAACATATTGACGAATTTAAAAATGAAACATCATTGTCCGAATGTGATGAAAAGGAACAAAATGTTTTATACTTTAATGATTTATTTCCTTATAACGTGATTTATCCCGATGATCTAAAATCGGACACGGACAATGATAATGATAAAATTGATATTAAGCAACCTTCGGGGGATATGTCTGTCATACCATTACCTAATGTAATAAATGTTGATACACAAGGGTCAAATAAGCTTTTGGAAACAAGTCATGATAAATCTAATAAATTTTTTAAAACTAAAACTTTTATTAAGAATCTAAATGTTAATATCATGACTTGTAATCATCTT
This sequence comes from Tanacetum coccineum, assembly GCA_026074375.1. Classification (NCBI taxonomy): domain Eukaryota; kingdom Viridiplantae; phylum Streptophyta; class Magnoliopsida; order Asterales; family Asteraceae; genus Tanacetum; species Tanacetum coccineum. The sequence goes on along the minus strand of BQNB010108790.1, from coordinate 10,233 downwards.
AGCAATGGGATGTCATTCATCAAGAATTTGTATGTGCCATTTGGCATCCCGTTCAACCCTAAATTGTTTTATAAGGATGAGATTAAATTGGAAAAAAGTCAAACTTAACGACTGGCTGAAACAAAAGTTCTTCCCGGGAGACAACCCGATAATTTTTAATTGTTTGTCGCATTTTAATTGTTTGTTGCACGAGTGTGTCTTCCTAGACACTCTATACGGCGTATCAAAACCCTCTGGATACGGCGTATAGACGTGTCTGGACGTTATTAGTTTTTAAAACTTAATATTTAATTTTCAGTAACTTAATTGTTTTTACAGGAACCATACGGCGTATCCTAGGGTTTGGGATACGGCGTATTGGTCCCTGTACGGTTATGTGTTTAATTGTTTTCCTGTACCATTATAGCGAGATAGAATTTGCACTTGTATTCTAATCTTTTATACAGGACCTTACTGAAACTATGATATGGTATATGCTGAAAAAGACATGTGTTGAACTTATCTGGGCATGCTGAAGCCCTAGTCAACATACTTTTTGCTCAAGAACTCATCTTGGAGAATTATCATGAGCAAAACATCAGGGAGTTTTCTGTTCTAATTCTATCTTTCCCTTATTATTTAATTGTTTTATCTATACAACGAGGACGTTGTATAATTTAAGTGGGGGATGGAGAATTAGAACGTACTTGTCTTCTTTTTTACAAAATAACATGTAAAGTGCTTAAAAACGACCAAAATTTAAAATTTAAGCATGACTTTTGTAAAAATCACTAGTTACATTACCTAGCACACTATAACCCTTGATACATATTGTGTAAATTAAGCCTATTCTGTTTCTAATTGTTTACTAAAATTCCACAAAATTATAAGTGTGCCGGTGATGTAGTGGACTTTAAAACTTGGCCTGGTATATCACTCAAGACCGCCATGATTAGTACTATGGATTTAGATGGAGGAACATGTTCAACTGATAAATTTCTAGGATTAAACCAAATAGCCTACATGTCGTAAAATAACTAACCACACTGGTTAGTTAAACCCGTGTAACCCTTGATTACTCTCATTTTTAGAGTAAAATCCCCTAGAACAACTTGCTGAGCCATTCCTTTCTTTTTCTACACCATATTATATGTTTGAGTCTTTGTCATGGAACGATCGGGAGAAATTTACTAGCAACCGTACCTTATTTGTTGGCTTAATCTATTTATTTTGTGAATTTTTTTTAACACCCATTTTACTTCCCTTTCCTAGCAACTAACCTTAATGTCTTACTCGAGTCGATGGACTTGTGCGTGCATGCATGTCTATCCATCGTTGACGGCATGATACTGCATGTCTCAGCTGCCTTGTGAGATGTCGACTTTCTGTGAAGTTAAAAAGTTCCTACCCGTATATCGTTATTCATCCTAACCGCTAGGTTAAACGAAACTGGGGATATTTATTTTTGTGTTTGGTTAGGATACGTCTATTCAGTCCATTACCGGCCGTGTATGTACCAATTCAACTGACCTGCTTGTTAGTGTTATGGTCCTTATGGTAAAAGACTGTTGAATGATCAACCCTAAGCCTTCTTAACCCAATTTATCTTTTGAACTTGTTCTTCCTCAGCTTTAGCTGTGGAGATGTGTATCCTTGCCAAGCCTATGATATGAAGCTAAATCACGATCGAGCAATTGATCGTACTACTTAAATGTTGCACTTTAGATTAGTTGAGTGATTTGAGTGTTTTTATTTCCATATTTCGTGAGGAGCTCGGTTATGTACAGGTGATTAGGACAAAACGATGCTTAAACGGAAAATCCTCAACTTCGGTTGGGACATATTTTCATAAATTGAAACTTTTTCTAAAGTCTACTTGAGGACAAGTAGAATTCAAATGGGGGGATATTTGATGACTTCAAATAACGTCACTTTATTATATCATTTATCCCATCTATTTTGCCCACTTTTATATAATTATTGAATTATTTAGTACTTAATTGCTTTAAAGTTAATAAATGCAGTAATTCAGGAGTGTTTTGTGAAGACATGCTAAAAGGTGCATAATTTGGAGCTAAAACAAAGATATTTGAAGATTGCTGAAATTTCACCAATACGCCGTATCTAACTTAAGAGATACGGCGTATCTACGCCAAGACTTCACAAGAAAACGCGTTTGACCAATTCCTGATACGGCGTATCCATGCTGTCTACATACGCCGTATCCATGAAGATAACTATTCGAAGATACAGTAAATCAAGTAAATTGGGAATGATATCAAAGATTTATTACGAATGTAGCGCGTACTCTAAGGAATCCATCCCAATACGTCGTATCGACCTTGCTAGATACGGCGTGTCGAGTCTTTTTCAGACACTATAAATAGAAGACTCAAAATGAGTTTTTAGTTTGTAATATCATATTCTTTATACCATACTCACTAAATACGAATCTTAGAAGAGAAGGTCATCCACCAAGGTCAAGCATTGATCACGAATCCATATAAGTCATCGTGTAGTTTTTACTCTCTTAATCGTTCGATTTTTGTTGTTTGATTATGCTTATATAATTACAATGGTTGTGGGCTAATACCCTCGGGTATTAGACGTCTTAATGGAAGTTCAATGTTTGGTTTGTTTCAAAATCAATTTCTTAATTTATCGTTGATTGTTTAATTATGTTTATCACCTCATACTTGTTTATGTGTTTGAATATGCGACCTATCATTCAACTGGATCTAGTGATACGGACCAAGTAATCTAGATACTAGGATAGCTCTCCATATCGTGTTTCATATTACTGGACCAATAGGATCACAAATAATGTTCTGTCTTTGTCTTTTGATTATGAGCTTAGTTAGACCGGTAGGTGACCCGTTTATGTTTCAGCAATCATGCTCTTAATTAACTGATAAAGATTAGAATAGTGGACTACCAGTATATAAAACACCGTCAAACAATAAGTGGGTAAAGTCCCATTGGGCTAGGGTTTTAACAGGATCACCACTGCTTTAATTCTCTAAGATAGATTATAATTAAACTAAAGGATGCTTTATGCGGATGCGTTAATTGTGACAGGATTAATCGTGTCTAGGTCTTAGGATGATGTCCCGCCTAAGTCTTAAGAATGATAGCCGCTTCAAGATAAGTAAATCATTGCACTAAAACAAACAAACCAGCATTGAACTGGTTTTAATATGGCTAATACAGTTTTCTATCATTTGGTTTGTACTACTTTTCTATATTTTAATCTTCTTCTTTTGTGTTTATTGTGTATTGAATTGGTATTTGTTTCCACCAAACTTATGCCAGTCTCTCAGGCTGAAAACCCCCATATCAATAGACAACGTACATAGCATAGGTTTAACCAGTAAATAGACTAATTAAAATACTGATAGAATATAGGATTAATATTCCACTCTTAGTGTTCGACACCTTACTTATCGCGAACTCTATCTTGACCGGGTACACTGCTCGTTAAAGTGTTGTTTTAGATTTGTCGGCTAAATATAAATTTAAAACTTGATAATCAAATAATTGACCTTACACGACAGCACATCAGGCCTATATTCTTGAAACCGGTGCAAATGATTCCTCAAAATCGATTTCCTCCTCTTGTTTGAATCCCTGAGCAACTAATCTTCCTTATTCTTTAGTACCCCGCCAAATTCGTCTGTCTTGACCTTGTAAATCCATTTTAGTTTGATCAACATGACTTTGTCTGGATACGACACCAATTCCCAAACTTGTAGCCTTTCAAATTCATGAATTTCTTCCTGCATTGCATCGATCTATGACGGTTCGGTCATTACATGTTTGAAGTTCTTTGGTTCTACAAAAGTTAGGAAGGCATCAAAATAACACCATATGGCATCAGGTTCGAGTTGCTTTCTCGTGGAGACAAAACGAGAAGGATCACCAATCACGTTTGCTATTAGATGATCCTTAGTCCATCTACCAAGGTGTTCAAATGGAGTGTGGATTGGTCTCTCATTCAATGATGATCCTTGAGAGGTCGAGTCTTCATGAAGAGATTCATAAAGTGGATCATCATGAAAATGTGGTGTTTTTGGTGATTCTTCAAAACCTTGATAAATAATTTGAGAATGTTCTTGTTCTTGTGTTGATGGAATACTAGTTGCTGGTGTATCTAGGTCAATTGACGTAGACACAGGTGATTCAGTTGTATCAACAGCTCTTGGTGCAGCAGCTATTGGAACTAGAGAAACAGCAATGGTTAGAGGATTGAAGTATTCATCGAATATGTGTTGGAACAAACGATCCCAATCATCTTTATTTGGTGGATTTCAAGGTTGTTGGGGAATAGGGTTTGGAACGAGTCCTAAACAGGTTATTGCAGGAGTCATAGATTGAAGCCCGGGTCCTGAACCTAATTGTTCAAAAGCCATTGTTGTCAGCTCATCAAATGTCACATGAATTGTTTCTATAATTTTCCAGGTTCTTTTGTTATAGATTCTGAAACTTTCTTTACAGGCGCATATCCAACAAAATACCAATATCGGCCTTTGCATTTAGTTTACCCAAATCCTCATTGTCATTGGTCGAATAACATAGTGAACCAAAGACCCGAAGAAATGATAAATCTGGCTTCTTGTCGTGCATCAGCTCATAAGGAGTTTTGCTGTAGTGGAGACAAATCAAGGAACGGTTTTGGGTATAACAAGCTGTGTTGATTGCTTCGGCCTATAGAAACAAATGAGCTTTTGAAAATATCAACATTGTGCGAGCAGCTTCCACAAGAGTTTAGTTTCGCCTTTCGACAACGTTGTTCTGTTGAGGAGTACGAGCAATAGAAGTTTGATGCGAAATGCCAACATTTTCATAGAAATCACGAAGAGTCTGATTGACAAATTCCGTTCCATTATCTGTTCGAACATTACGGACTGTGACATTCAAACGAACTTGAATATTTTTTATGCACTTGATGATAGCGTTGGGAGCTTCATCCTTTGATCTCAAAAATCTGACCCACGTAAATCGTGAATAATCGTCAACAATCACCATGTTAGGATTATGAAAATCCATATAAATGGCTCGGTGTCACACCCCGCCAAGGCGGAAACGCGAGGCGTAGACAAGAATGGATATCATCACAACACATGGTGTCTATATAGAGAA
>BQNB010108789.1:8661-22886 GCA_026074375.1 Tanacetum coccineum | reverse complement strand
GAACTAGTAGAATAAGGGAGGTTGTGCAACTAGAAAACCTTGAAATTTATCAACAATGGTGGAAGAATGAAAGAGATGAAAAAAGAAACAGTAAGGCATGAATCAACTATTTATACCCATGGTATATTTAAGTCAGGTAAAGGTAGGATGATGACACGTGCCAAGACACTTCCCAATCAACGGTACAAAAATAGAGTAAAAAGATAATGATAACAGCTAGATATGGGACCCAGGCGGTCAAATCATGCAGAAGATAAAGGGACACGAAGAACCCACGTAACCAACGACAAACTGCCAAAACGGTGCAAAAGACGCAGAACAAGGCAGGGGCAAACGAAAGTTTGATCACGAAACTCTAAGTCTAGTAACGCTCACCGCACGCTATAATTGTACCGCGTACAGTATGAAAAATAGGCTGGGGGACTTGATGACGTATAGTATGAGCACCAAGCTTACTGGGCTTAGTTCATAATATACTCATATGGGCCCAGGCCCAATACAACAAATAGCCGGACTACTAAGCCTGACAAGGGTCATGCTTCAGACATTTCAAAGACGCACGTGAGTATCTTCAAAGCCGCACCCATTGCACTTCCGGGGACAAACACTGACCGCGGAAGAACACTCGCGCCCGCAAACACGATTACACATGGACCTTTGCCTGACAAGGGACCCACTCCGGCTACTAACAGTCACAAGCGAAATACTAGGAAACCCTAGTATTAGGCTTGCCTATAAATAGGGGTCATTTCACACCCCAAAAAGGTATATTCTGTTAATCATTAATACACACATACTCTGACATTCTCTGACAAACATGTGTACTTACTCTCACGCCGGAGCTTAATCGCGAGGTCCGCCCTGCGGTAAGGCTAACGGTTTACTTTTAATAGTGCAGAAAGTCTCACTATCTCTTGCTCTAGTACAGATCAAGTATTTCAAGTCATTTGGAGGACCTTGACCCTGACAAAGGACTTTGACACTACTAAACCCGACACGAATTTTGTACTAACACATGTTCCATTGGTAAGCTAAAGCATTTACGCTATCTTAATTTATCTCAAACTAAAATCACACATTTACCCGATAATGTTTGTGATCTCTATTACTTAGAGACGTTGATCCTTTTTGGCTGTTCTCGTTTAACTAAGTTGCCCAGCAACTTCAGAAAGCTTAAAAGTTTGCGCCATTTTGACATTAGAGATTACTCAACATTTGAAAAACTTGCCATTAGGGTTTGATGAGTTGACATAGCTACAAACTCTTTCAAAAATCATTATTGGAGGAGAAAATGACTTTTCGATAACCCAACTTGTAGATTTTCAGAATCTTCATGGGAAAGTTTCCATTAAGGAACTGGATGAAGTGAAAAACGCTTAGCAGAAGCAAGAGAGGCAAAACTTTCACAAAGAGGCTTACTGAGGGTTAGAGGTGGAATGGACTGATGTATCAGATGGTTCTCGAGTGGAAACTAGTGATAAGGAGGTCCTTGATGTGTTAAAGCCTGATAATGATGGTTTGAAAAAGCTCGAAATTGTGAACTATGGGCGTTTAAAGTTTCCAAAATGGGTTGGGGATCCCTCGTTTCGTGAGTTGGCTCATGTGTCTATACGTGGCTGTAAAAAGTGTACATCGTTACCACCACTCGGGCAACTACCATCCCTCAAGGAGTTATCTATTCAAGACATGGATGGCTTGAAAGGTGTGGGTTTAGAGTTTCTTGGTACTGGTGCTGCATTTCCTTCACTTGAAATACTAAAGTTTGAAGGTATGTCGGGGTGGGAGGTATTGCGAGTGTTTGTGTATTCTGGAACGGGCTTGATCGGGGTAGAGTGATTATTAATCTCTTAGGAATGCGTCTTTTTCAGTTTATGGGTACCATGGAACAATAAACTGTGCTTCTCGGGCTATTTTTAAGTAGATAACAAACTTATGATTAGCTATCCAAACACTATTTTATTTGTATTAACCATTGGAACAATAAAAATTGCCTACCAACTTCCAAGAAACACGGAAACATTATCTTCTTAGATAAGCAATAGCATAGTTGCATTAGAAATCTGCAGCCAGGAGATAACCCAAGGTGTTAGAAGTTCCACCCATGTTGGTCGTTTGGCGAAGGAAAGATTGCACAAAGTAAAAAACTTCAAATCGTCAGGTTAGTCGCATATCATGCTTAAATTTAAAAAAACTCACATGATCTCATGTCGAGAACGGATAAAGTCATGAAATGTCAATTATATTTTCGATAAATACGGCGTTATAATACAGCTACTGAATCATATTTACGTTACCTATTAACTACCTTGACGCCATATGTAACTAAATAAATGTTTACCAAAAAATATAATTGAGTGCTTTTAATATTTTGATAGGTTCCTGCTGAGCCGCCAGATTGGAATGATGAATTTAAAGATCCAAATTTGCTTTTAGCGGTGGACACAGGAAGTGCTAGAGAGGTGGAAAATGAGGCTTCAAGCTGATGCAAAGCTCGCTGAGGCAAACAGAAATAGTCTAAATTGGAAGGAAAAATGCAGGAATTGGAGTCTAATGAAAGTGTGTTGCAGAGTGAGTGGCGATCCTTTTGCAAAGTAGGGATACATAATGCCACGTAAGATGGCTTGCAGTTTGATTGTGGCTTCACTAGGTGAAAACCGAATTTCTTTTGCTACTAAGGGGGGTGTTCCGATTACCTTCTTTAATAATAGGTGGCGATTTGCTAAGCCTTTTTTATACAGACTGGGAAATGGTTTTCATATGGGTCAAGTTAAAGACCAAGTTTAAATAGGTTTTATTTTATACGGAAATGGTTTTCATATGGGTCAAAATGGTTTGACACTTGGGGTGGAACTTCGAGTGATGTTCAATTTTTGACCCATTAAAATGGATGCTTACAAAAGTTGTTGAGCGATTTTAAAATGGGCAGCTTTTTTATAGATGAAAACATATAGGGCCAAACGGGCTTACCGTCGGGTGTTGTAAGGTTTTTAAAACAGATTTAAATCTATAAAAAACTAAATTGATGTATGCATGTGCATTTGTAGGTAGCAAGGAACAATTGCCATGGACCTCAAGTCAGTTGTGAATGTGAAAGCAGTTTTTGATGCAGCAAGAGAAGTTGTACACCTGATTTTAGCCTTTGCAAGCTAATATGTATATTGTTTAAACAACAAATTGTGGTGGCTATTATAGGCATTTGTTAAAGTATTAGCAAAGTTTAGAACCGTTTTTTTTACTGTGTTCTAACGTAAATAGAGAACGACCAAAAAACATGTTGCATAAACGAATAACCCCGCGCTCCGTAGCGGAACGCGGGTTAAAAACCTCGTTTAATTTTAGACATTCTAAGCCGTCACTCAAATCAATAAATGAGAATGAGGAGCATGTTTTAACCATCTTATAATGTTGCCATGCAAATTATTGCTATATTGTTCATTTGTTGGCTTGTTGCTACTCACAGACAACATTATCTAAAAGATTTTGTAACAGTATGAGTAGATACGTATGTGTTATGAGGGCAGGTTGGTAATCTTGTTAAAATAATTTCCAGCATCTTTTTAAACGTTACCCAACTCAGCGGTTTCCACGAGATTATCTTCTGAAAGTCTGTCTTCCAAACACAACTTGGTTCCCACCAAACTCATATGTATTCACAAGGGATGCATATTGGATACCCCAACCTTCGATCATTTACTTTTGGATCCATGTCATGAGTAAAATGTCGAAAATGGTTGATAAAGATTGTCCTTAGACTTGAGATGCAAGCAAGTTCTGTATGTGTGGATATCACTTTGTGATTATAGCCAAACGCTGTCCTGAAACAAGGTAGTTATAAAAGCTATTTTTCGGAGTGTATGTGAAGCAGCATCCACAACACTTGTAGTCAATAAAGGATTTGTTCCTCCACTTGATATGTGCAGAAAGATACCATTGGGCCCTCTCCAGATTTAATCAGATAAATGAATGGCCGTTCCCAAAGGGTAATGCAAGATGATTCTTGATTACATTTGGTATATCTGAATTATTTCTATAACGAGAAACATAATGTTAAACTATATGGAATGACTTAGGATCCATATCCATGGTTTAACGGTATCTGTAACAAAGGGATGATTATAAAGCAAGAAATTTATAACCATTAAATAACTGAGATTGTTTTTTGAAACTCTTATCTCATAATATTCCTAATGAAAAAATAATTGTGTGGGTTGCTAGACTTTGCCAATTATAGGTATGAGTGTTAAGTGCTACTCCGACTCCCAAGTGGGAGCTGTTGGAATATGGCAGTCGAATAACACGAATACATTACGAATATATGTGAGCCTATTGGGGGCACACACGTTAATACACGGAGAACACGTTTTATACTTCACATTAATTAATAAACCAAGGACTAGAATGAACAAAACCCGAACCCCAAGGACATACCAAAGGTGGCCGGTTTCCTAAGGGGTATAAGAGGGGGTGTTTGTTCGATTAGGGAATAAGGTGAACAAAAAGAAAAGAGAATTGTGACGGGACTAGGACTTGTATCCTAGTTGAATTTGGCTTGGGATAAAGGGTTATAAATACCCATCACCCCATACCTTCATTCATTCCATTCGACACAACTCACAACTTCTGAAAACCTCATCTTATATTCGGTTCTCTTTTGTCTTCTTTGTTCCAGCCGATTTCAACAAATCTATCAAAGAGTTTGTGTGATTTTCGGTGCTAGTTTTTCACCACATTCGATTCAACTTTGAGGTGTAATCGATCCTCACTTGTTTTCTTCCTAGCTCGACATAACAAGTATATGTACGTGGTGATTGTGGGTCGAAGGTTAAACCCCAAATAAGGTTTCGGGTTATTGGTTTTTGTCTCAACAGAATTCGGTTAGATTAGGGTTTTATAAACCCTAATTCGGTTCATTGGTTTTTCGGTTAAACTCAATTGGTGCGTTTGATTTACCATTCGATTACAAGGGTTGTTAGTTAGTGGAGTTAAGCCTAGCAAGCTTACGTGTTTGGTTGACGTGATTGTGTGAGCAACCGTAGAGGCGATTATCTTAGTCGCTTGTTTCGTTTTCTTGATCAAATTATCAAAAGGTACGCGTTTCTATTTACCTTTTATTTTGTGTTAACCATATGCTATTACTAGGTCCTATCCGCTGCGTACTCGTGGCTAAACTAGTTACCTAGGTATTTAAATCCCAACAGTGGCATCACGAGCCACCTCGTTTTAGCTTTATGGGTTACACGCTTTGTTTTAATATATGCCTAGTTTACATGCCTATAATTAAAACATAGTCTATGATCTGCTGCGTTTGATATTTTATTTATGTTTTACTAGAAAAATATGACAACAATATTTAGATTCTTGCCATAAGATAAATAAAATAAGTAGATATTGATCCTGAAAACTATTAAAGGTTAATATAGGTTAAAAGGAAAATTAAGATTGTTAATTTAGCTTGAATGATCCCTTTTAATTAATTGCCTATTCCGGCTATAAGACCCACTCAATCACAATATGTGGTGAATGGGGCGATCTAGGCACTTTAGCAGAAAACCTAGTGAGGGTCTTATGGTTCTCCATTTGGGGAAGACTCGCGAGAGAACTCGGATTTTACATGTTTACTTGTATGCTTAATGTCATCTTTTGATTATGAATCTTAGTATGCATGATTATTTAATGTCTAAATTGTTTACACGCCTAATTAGATATGCCATATGACTAAAAGATGATGTTAATGTAGTCTATTAATTTTACACGCAAAATGCATGCTCATAGTGACCAACCATTTGTTTCGTGGAAAACTGTTTTTGTAAAAATTAATAAGACTAAACTAGATTGGAGAAGGCCTATTAGGGACGACCCGGAAAGAGTGCAGTTAGATGGGCTCAATAACCTCCTCCTGCATTTTGTTCCTTCATCTTCACCGAACTCTTAGGAGTTCGGTTAAATGAGTCAAGATGCTTCACGGTTTCTGCAATGCGCAAACACATTGAATCGTTCACTTTGAGCACAGATGCAGAAAAGATAAGATGGAACAATCTTATTCCAATAAAACTAAACATCCTAACATGGAGAATTAGCTTGGTCCGCATCCCTACTCGGTCGAACCTTGACTCAAGAGGGATTGATCTTGACTCGATATTATGTCCGGTTTGTAACGATGAAATTGAAACCTCAAAACATCTCCTTATCGACTGCTCAATTGCGAAATCCTCTTGGATTTTGGTTTCCAAATGGTGGGGCTTTCATGATTATCCCAAAGATCTCCCGTCCCTAATTAAGTGGGCTGATAACACAAATTTGCCCACTAAATCTGCTCGGATCTTTGATGCGGTAGTTCAAACAACTCTGTGGGCAATCTGGAATCTCCGTAACAGGATATGTTTCGAATCTAAACCTCCAAGGAAAGACTTAATTGGCAATGACATAAAACTCCTCTCCCACTTATGGATTTCTCATAGGAGTAGGAATTGTAAACCATGTTGGTTAAACTGGACTAGTGATCCAGCTATTGCTTGTTCATACTTGTAATCCCGTGTAGCTTCTTTTGTTTCTAGCTCCTGGCTAGTTTTAATAAAACCGCCGTTAAAAAAAAAGTGTGATGTCTGTATATTTTTTGTGTAATCACGATTGTTGTGCTCACAATTGCCATGATGAATCAAGCATTACAAAGTCAAGCTCCCCGATGACAAGAACAAAAGCTTAAAACCGAGTGGAAAAATAAAATGCCATTGCTTGAAATTGTAATATGGTTGGAAGGCTGATGAGCAAATGGCACATGAATTTTTTTGCATTTGGTGAAAACTAGCAGTATATAAAAAATATCTCACCCCCAACTTTCATTAGGCTACCAAACTGAAGTTCTGCAAGACTGATATAGAATTCTAGATATATCAAAACAAGAAGGATAACTTAAAAAATAGTTGCACTTACATCGTTATTGTAGTTAACATAAATGACAAACATAGCAGCCTACTAATAAAAAATCATTTACAAAAACGACAAAGATGAAAAGAGATTCTTGACCATACCATCCATGATTTAGATTGGTAATAGTGACATCATTAATTATATTATTATAGCCGTTCCATGAAAAATCTTTATAAGGGAGAGTCATCTAAAAATATTAGTTCACATCAGATAGAATACTCGTTCTGACCGTTGAGCTTTCATGCCATGATATGATGATCTGTATGTATATTTATTGATAATTTATTGACTTTTAGTGTTCTAATGGCGATGGTGGATAGTGTTGGTGGTAGAGGCGGTGCTTAGTAGTGATAGTGGTAGGGAAGTCTTGTGTGGAGTATGACGAATCTTGGTGGTTTGTGGTATTCGGGCCGGTGACTTGAAAATGAAACTAACAGATCGTTAAATATTATAAGAAAAATAACCCAAATTGCAAAAAAAATAATTTGGACACCTTTTTAAGCACGAAAAAAGTGTGATGCCTATAATTAAAACGACCTTTAAGTTCAGTACCTTTTTATGCTATTTGACTTTTTCAATTTAGCTTTGTAGATAAGTCAAGTAAAATGAAGACGTGTTCTCTGAAATTCTCTAACCACAAACTTAAATTGAAAGTGGGTGCTACGATCATGTTATTACAACACATTGATCAATCCAATGGTTTGTGCAACGGAACAAGACTTCATGCGGATCGGTTGATGAAAAGTTGAACTAACGCCACTATAATCAATGAAAGCCATTTTAGTAAACAAGTGTTTATCACAAGGATGAAAATATCATCTTATGATAAACGTTTTCCGATAAAGATTGTAAGGATCAGTTTCATGTGTCTGTCTTTTTCGCGATGACAATCAACGAAGTTAGACACTCCTTTGGTCCAAGCCGGTTTGTATTTACAACGACATGATTTTAGCACATGGTCAGCTATATGTAGTCATCTCTCGCATTAGGAGCAAAAAAGGATTAAAGATGCTTATTCGCGATGAAGATGAAAATCTCACTAATACCACCATCAACATGGCCTACAAATAAGTTTTAAACAATTTATGATCACATCTACATGTGCACGTATCTCACATGAGTAGAAATAAAGTATTAAATATGTTTCTTTATCTTTTTTTGGATTTTTTTGCCTATTGTGTTCCATATAACATATGGTTGATTATTACCAAATGTATACGTTACGTCTGTTTATTGAGACGTGGTTCTTTTTAACTTATAACTTCATAATACGCAATGTCATTTACTATCTTTTTTGATATTACTTTAAAATATCATTTTAAAAAACGCGTGAATTTACACGGGTCTTCTAGCTAGTTCAATAAAATTTTGAAATCAGTCAATATGTTTATTATGCCCTTTATAAACGAGTAACGACCAACGGGTGTCCAAAAAAACCCGACCATGACCCGATTAAGTCATCCGGTCGGGTTACGCGGGTAAAAAGGATTTATATTTCGGTGTCAACCCGAGATAACCCGAATATTAACATAGGGTACGGGTATCGGGTTTTGAAGTGTTTTGGTAACTCGTTCAGGACGACCGATTTAGCTGAATAAATATCTTTTTAAAATTTTTCTATTTAAACGAGTAAAAAAAGCAATTTTATTACGTTTTACCCATATTCAACTTGACCCGAACCCGAACGGACCCGACCCGAGTTGACCCGACCCGAATTGACACGAACCCTACTAACCTGAATTCAGATAGGTTCGGTTTCGGGTATGAAATTTTTAACCTTGACTCGACCTTGACCCGACCCGAACGTGACCAAATCGACCCGACTAAAGTGATGGATGTCCTTTGATTTAAAAAAACAACAAACTAAGAAAAAAAATAGAACAAAACACCAAGAAAAAAAAATTTATAATTTTTTTTTTCAAGTAAATGAAAATTCTTCACTTTTTGAAGCCATTTTAATTTTTTCCATTTTGTCAATTCATGAAATTTTAAATTCTCCCATTTTGTGTTACCAAACACAATATTTAGGGGAAAGTAAAATACAAATGCCATGAATCCCTCCAATATACCCTAAACAAATGACACCTTATACTATTGTAAGTTTTCCCCCACCTCTTTACAGTTTTTTTTTATATTTTGACACATATAATTTTGTATTTACTTTTTACCTTAAAAACGAATTTATAGTTTTTTTCCAAATTAGGCAACAATTTGTTTTTAATTCAAAATCTTTTAAACAAAAAATAATTATAATTTGACTATTACTAGATAAAGGAAATTTCAAAATACTAAATAAGAGAAGTTTCAAAAATTTAATGTTAAAAAAGTTGTGATTTATTATATTTAAAGATCACGGGTGAGCAGAAAACCCAAACAATCGAAAACCGAAATCGAACCGAATCGAAAATAATCGAATCGAACTAATAACCAAACCGAATTTGCTAAAACCGAACCGAACTACGAATTCGGTTCTCGGGTTGGATACGGGTTTGGCAGTCTGAACCGAGAACCGAACCAAAAACCGAATTTATATAAATATATATGTTTTTTTATTATTATTTATATATAAAAACATATTTTATTTTTGAAATATTTTTTTTTCTAAATATTTATGTAGTTTAAAAAAAATAGTGTAATTTGGGTTATTCGGGTCAACCCAAAAACCTAACCGAATTCAAATTTGGTTTTCAGTTCGATTCGGTTGAAATCTAGTTTGGTTCGGTTCGGTTTACCAATTTTTTTTAACCGAACTAACTGAACCGAACCAATTATAACCGAAAAAAACCGATTTCAAAAAAACCGATAAAACCGAAACCGGTTATTAGAAAAACCGGTTTTTTTAAAACCGGTTTTCTAATAACCGAAAACCGGTTTTAACCGATTTATTTGCATCACTACCCGCAGGTACCCACCCCTCGTGGGTAAACCCATGGGTTAGTGAAAATGCAACAAATTTACAAAACAATGATATGAAAACTAACTACGAAACTACGTTAAAAGACACCATATCATATTTTCCAAATACAGAGTTCACAAAATACTTAAAATACGTATCTGAAACAGGCAAATTAAATGTCATTACACCAAATCACATGTTTGAACTGAAATGTATTATGTATATATATTTGAATAGTTGGGTAATTATCAAATATATACCAACAACTTCACAAATATTTAAGTAGTATCATAAATTTACTCCAACACAAATGAGTTTACGTGTACACGCAAAGTTATTTAGGCGGGTACACTTGTGGGTATTTTAGATAGGTACACCCATGATGGGTATACATTACCCGTCACCCACCGATGGGTACAAATTTTCACCCACGACCCACCCACGGGTAAAAATTGATAAGATTACCCACCCATTTACATGTGGGTACTCATGGGTTATGGGTTTTTTCTCACCCATTGCCATCCTTAAACCAATCAACACCCCTAATCACCTTCATTTAAATTAGTGTCACACAATACTAGCCCAAAAAAGTTAGCCTAGCCCATCATGATAAAAAAAAGTTACGAGAATTCCAGAAAACAATTTTTTGTTTATAACCTAACATCACAGCCGCTATTCTATATATGTCAACCATTTTTGTAGCTGATAACCAGATCTCATAATAGGTATTCATTTTATTTCTTCTTTTTATTGTTTTTAATCTTGCTAGTTATGTTTAATGAAACAAGCGAATTATATGCATTAAAGATATATATTAACTTTTAACATTTGTTATAAATCATATGCACGCCTAAAGCATATCAATATTAGACTCGTTTTGTTCGTTACTCAGAGACCTTTTTATCGGTATATTTTTTATTTAAAAATTTGTTACATATTTGATAAATAAAGTTTGCTATATAAAAAAATCGTAAATTATAAAATTTCAGGGTCTGTTTTGAAACTTAAAATTATTAAGTAAATTATTATTGTTTTTGGGCCTGATCACATTCAAGATTGCATTATCATAGCAAATGAAGCCTTTCATTATATTCGGAATAAGAAGAAGGGAGATCAGAAGGTTATGGCTTTGAAGCTTGACCTCAATAAGGCTTTTGATAGAGTAGAATGGGACTTTCTTATTGCAACATGTCGAAAATTGGGTTTTGGTGAAACTTGGTGTAAATGAATTTTAGCGTGTATATCATCATATGAAATGGAGCTTATGGTTAACGGCGAGCCCATTGGATCGATCAAGCCTTCGCGAGGCATTCGTCAAGGAGATCCCATGTCTCCTTACTTGTTTATTATCGTAGCAGATGTTCTTTCTCGAATGATAAACAATGCCATGCAACTCTCGCTTTTAACTGCCATCAAAATGTCTCGCAATTGTCCGATAATATCTCATGTATTCTTTGCTGATAATTCTCTATTTTTTCTCAAAGCAAATTGTCTCATTGGGTTAATTGTGTTAGAATAATCCCTTAATTATGTGGCATTGACCATTTGGACCTGAACTGTGCCATAATGACATATTCTATCCTAACTAACAAAAAGGCAGTTATTTGATGGATGTAACTACCATAACAAATAAATACTCAGAGAAGTGGTCATAATCTTGTATTCTGTCACATCATTATCTCTCATAATCAAACACCATAACTTGAGAGGAATCCCTCCATCGGATTAGTGACTTTACTACTGGAACTGACGAATCCTAACGTTATGACTTCATCATCAAACCCTAATCATCAATCGGTTATATCATCAAGTAAGTTATCTTTGATGTTATTGTTATGTTATAATTACATGAGATTGATCCTGAATATGTTTAATTAATCTAACATGTGGCATCAAGTGCGGTTCAAAATCTCATGAATTAATATTATTTTCATCAAAAAAGGCCTGATGATACTTCGAACAAAAATAAATATATGGCAGAACAACGATGCCTATATTGTGTTTGAATTACTATCTCCGTCTTAAAATTAATGTTCAGTTTTGACTTTCTGAGTCTTTCTTTGTCAACTTTGACTTTAAATATTTTTGTTTATGTTACATAATACTTGATGAAAATTATACCAATGAAAAATACATTTAAAACTCAATTCATTCGTATATTATGCATCAAATATTAAATAGCACAAATAAAAATATTTAAGGTCAATATTGACAAAGAATAACTTAAAAAGTCAAAAGTGAATAATTGATTTTGTTAGTCAACCGATTAAATAATCCCAATCACTAATTAAAATATTGAAAATATGTTAGATTCTGTTGTGCTAATGCATTGATTCGAAAAAAAAATTAAATTGCCGCACATGATTTGCAATTTAATTATTAATATATGAAATTGCATGACTAGTGAACATGTGCTCATAACATATTTATGAATCATTCATACTGATATGCATAATACATACTGACATGATATCATAACGCAAAGGCCCAAAACCCCCCGAAACGTAAAAAAAATATTATTCGGGAAAAAATTAGCCCCGCCGCAACGCGCGGGTTCTTTTGCTTGTTCAATAACATTTATTAGCTTTTTTGATTTTATATTCTAAAGAAGAATCAATGTAACAACTTTTGTGTATTTTCTTTCTTTAATCGTTGTAGTCATAATAATGTTTTTCATCTCATCTTAAATGCAGTATTAATGTTTTTATTTTGTTCATAACTCAACATCTGTAAACGTCATTTATTGTTCAATCTCTTATTCGCGTGTTTTCTTGATTATGATAAGCTACTGAATTTTCCGTGTTGGTTTTACTTATTTAGACAGCATTCGATCAATTTTCAAAAATCTTTTGATAACCTTTTAAGTCTTACAACCTATAACGTTACAATCATTTTTGCTTGTTATAAACAGGTTTATCATTTTTAGTACTAAAGTTTTAATCTTGTTTCTTTCTCATTTTATTACTAAAGCTTTAAACATTATTCCATTTTCAGTTTTAAAAAAAATCAAAAGTAGTTAGTTGGTGATCGAAGGGTGATTATGAAGAAATTTAAAGAAGATTATGGGTAATGAGCTTGTGATTTGGGTATTGATTGAAGTATGTTACGGGGTTCGTATTTTTCGGAAGACGAAGGACGAGGAAAAGTGAAGATCGTACGTTGCGACGAGCACTCTGTCGCCCGGCAGGAGGCATTGCCACCCGGCGCAAGGCTTTGCCGCCCGGCAGACCACGATGTCAGTTATATTTTTACAATTATGAGCGAATACGAGCCATTATGCCTGGAAACCGATCATATACTTGTATTATCAACCGAGGGGACTTACATTAACTCCCTAAGTCGGTTTGGAAGGATTATATATTGTTGTGGTGGTCTTATCCTAAAAAAAACACAAGAAACCACTTAACCCTCAATTAGGTTAAGTTTCCACCACCTTTATTCACCCCAAAAGCTGTAGAAATATCACTGCAAATCCAGGAGAGTGTAAGGACGAATTTGAAGGAAGAAGCACCACTCCTGAAGTTACGTTGATTACAACGATTGGAGGCCCTTAGCGAGCTACATCACCAAACCTATTGGAATCTTTGTAGGTATTAATCATTACAAATATTTTTGAGATGTTTCTTAATTTATCGTTTGAATGTTGGATTTGTGAAATGAATTTATATATTAAGTAGTCTCATAATACTTATATGTGGAACGAAATGAATTTGATAAAATGTTTGATTGTGTATGAATGATTATTTTTGTAAACGTGTGTTTATTTACGTCTTGAGTTCTTTTCTATGATTTGTGGTAGAATACCCACGGAATCATAGGTCGAAAGGGATTCCGTGGCGTAGGCTATTCTCTATTAGTCGTGACAAACTAAAAAGGGGTTTTGGTAATTGACATCTACCATTTTTACATAATCAAAAATATGAACAAAAGGGCTTGAATTCAAGTATAGGTCGGAAGGACTTGTTGAATCACTTAGGAACATTATTTATCTAGCAAACACACTTAATTAGCTTGGGGTTGATGATGTTCATAGGTCGAAAGGGCTCGTCATTAGTTTCATGCATAAACATGATTTGGTGAAGTATACCACGGAGTCAAATCATATACAAATGGGTTTTATGAATTATTGGGATTAAAAGCCTTCTTGAAGTTACTGCTGCTAAGGTTTGTGTTACTGCTACTTAGCCAAAGTTAGTGTTGTTCATTAACTTTAATAAAAAATATGCTAAGTAGTTAGTGCTGCTAGTATAAAGTTAGTACTGGTAGTTCACAGTTACTACTGCTAGTATATATTAGTCTTGCTAGTATAATGTTAGTACTACTAGTGTAAAATTAGTACTGCTGGTGAAGATTGAAGAAAATATTCTAAGTAGTTACTACTGCTTGTACACAGTTAATGCTG
>BQNB010108788.1:0-22887 GCA_026074375.1 Tanacetum coccineum | reverse complement strand
CTAATGCTCAAATCATTCGAGAACTCGACCTGGCGTATGATTTGAGTCCTATTCTAAACCCTACACTTATTTTGTACTAACACGTTAACTTTATTTGATAGTTCTCAACTGATCACGAATTTTTTTTATAGAAGTTTAAGAAAAACTTGTCTATATACTTAACGATGATCGACACTGTTAGTACAAAATTCGTGTTGGGTTTGGTAGCGTGTCAAGTCTCTTATCGGGTCGGGCCTTCAAGCGACTTGGATACTGGATCTTGTACTAGAGCAAGAGAAGTGATGATGTTCTGCACAATTAAAAGTAAACCGTTAGCCTTACCGTGGGGACGGACCCCACGATTAAGCTCCGGCGTGAGAGTAAGTACACATGTTTGTCAGAGAATGTCAGAGTATGTGTGAGAGTTAATGATTAGACAGAATGTACCTTTTTGGGGTGTGAAATGACTCATATTTATAGGCAAGCCTAATACTAGGGTTTCCTAGTATTTCGCTTGTGACTGTTAGAAGCCGGAGTGGGTCCCTTGTCGGGCAAGGGCCCACGTGTAATCGTGTTTGCGGACGCGAGTGTTCTTCCGCGGTCAATGTTTGTCCGCGGAGGCGCACGGGTGCGGTTGAGAAGATACTCACGTGCGTCTTTGAAATATCCGGAGCATGGCCCTTGTCAGGCTTAGCAGTCCAGCTATTTGTTGTATTGGGCCTGGGCCCCATATACGTATATTATGAACTAAGCCCATTAAGCTTGGTGCTCATATTATACGTCATCAGATATAGTGCAAAGAGTTGATTATTTTATCTACCTCTTATCATATAACTATGAATGTTTTGCAATTAAAAAAAAAGAAATTGCCAAAGGACTTAAAGTGACTTAAATCTTGTATCTGTTTGTATTTGATATATATAGAAGTCTGCTTATTTGTTAATGAATCAATATGTTGGGTCTTTGAATCATGCATGTTTATTAAGTTGTCATCTGCATGATATAAATATAAATTGTTCACTCCAAGATCATTGACATCTACGTTAATAGCGATGAACATAAATTAAGAATTGAATTTTTCAAGTAATATCTTTTTTTTTTCGTTTTTTAAACTCTATTGTGATTTACAAGAACAATAAATGTTCTATTGTAATTACATAAAGAGAATTGTGTTATATTTTAATCTTAATCTTTCAGACTCTTATGAATTTTACAAGAACAATAAATGTTCTATTGTGACTACAAAGAGAGAATCACGATAATATAACCTCATGTTATCTTAAAAAAAACAAAGTATGAACCTCAAGTTCTACTATGATTCTTTTAAAAGAGAAAAGAATCAAATGTATCATAACCTCATGTTATGATTATATTTATTCATAATAAAACATCAAGTTTTATTACAATGAATAGAATTAAAATACAATAATCTCAAGTTGCTGTATATCTTTTAAAGAACCTCAAGTTCTTTGTGATTCCTTTAGATGAATCACGATAATAACACAACCTCATGTTGTGGTAAAAAAATTATTATTAGAACCTCAAGTTCTAATATGATTCTTCCATAAGAATTAATATTATAACATCATGTTATGCTTGAAAAATAATAATTAGAACCTCAAGTTCTAATTTGATTCAATTAATAGAATCAATAACATGACCCCATGTTATGTTATAAAGAAAATTAAATAAAACATCAAGTTTTATCATGCGATACTAGCAACTTTATTGAAGGATCTGGCAAAGCCTGCGTGGTGTTACCTAAAGGTACAAAGTTAATAATAAATGATGCGTTGTATTCTAGTAGATCCAGGAGAAATCTACTAAGTTTTAAAGATATAAAACGCAATGGTTATCATCTTGAAACCATGACTCAAAATAAAATTGAGTATCTCCAAATTACATCCATTAAAAATGAAAAAAAGTCTATAATGGAAAGAATGAAAGGTCTGTCTTCTGGATTGTATTTTACATACATAAATCTGACAGAAATAAATATGGTTTCTACCCGAAAGGGCGTAGATCCCAAAACATTTACCCTTTGGCATGATCGTTTGGGTAATTCGGGTGATATTATGAGGAGGAGAATAATTGAGAGCTCAAATAGGCATCCACTAAAGGATCTCAAGATCCTATTATCAAAAGATTTATCATGTGGAGCATGCTCTCTTGGAAAAATGATAATTAGGCCCTCGATCAATAAACTTGAAAAAGAATCTCTTTCGTTTCTAGAAAGAATAGAAAGAGACATTTGTTGGCCAATTACTCCTCCGTGTGAACTATTTTGATTCTAATAGAATTAATAACATAACCTCATGTTATGTTATTCTATTATTGTTAATCATGTCGATATAATTATTTAATCATTTACTGATTTGCTAAATTCATGATTTTGCATGTTTTCTTCATGATATTGGCTAAGATTATTTTGCATACTAATATTTGCATGATATTTGCTAAAATTATACTCGTAATTTTATTGCATGTCTTTTGTCTATTTTTTTCCGAATCAATTGTGTTTGTACTTGTATTTCTTTATAAAGTGAAGTTTCTAATCATTTTATTCTGGTTATTGAATTTGGTTATTGATTTTAAGAAGAAAAAGAGGCATGAATACTGCTAATAACATATATCAACATCGTAATATAATCAAGATTATATATGTTACCTTCATGAAATGTGATGCATCTATTTATTTTTAGTTTAGATGTGTAGTATAGTATATTTTTACTATCTATCTAAAAATTTATGTTATATATGTGTTGCATGGAAATCGAAAGTATGTGTTTAATATATGTTGCATTTGTAGTCATATTAATTTATGATTAGTTTTCAATAAAAATATTTATGGCGTAAAACACAACGCTTTAAAATTACATAAATTTGAAATTGATTTTTTGTACGACTAAGTGGTGTATAATCTCTTAATAAGATTCGTAAAATGTTTGTGATATATGAAGAAAAAAATTCCTTATATGGTGATATATGCAATCTTTTCTAAATGATGCTTTTGTCAATTTTATATAGAATATTAAATTTAAAGCTTTCAAATGTCCATTTTGTTGTTCTTGACATATCGGGAAAAAACCATCTCCCTTGGACTTTCATGCTGAGTTCCATCTAATTCTGGGGATAATTAATCAAAGCTGAAAATAAGGCATTTTTACAAGAGTGTGCCACAATAGTGGTATTCCCCCATCGTCTTTTTCATGATGATCTAAAAAGAGAATACTTAACGATGAAAGATTCGTTAAATCTCGCTATAATTGTATGCACCTC
This sequence comes from Tanacetum coccineum, assembly GCA_026074375.1. Classification (NCBI taxonomy): domain Eukaryota; kingdom Viridiplantae; phylum Streptophyta; class Magnoliopsida; order Asterales; family Asteraceae; genus Tanacetum; species Tanacetum coccineum. The sequence continues at coordinate 19,629 of BQNB010108788.1, read as the reverse complement.
AAGATGCATAAAAAAAGTATAAGCGAGTTCGGTCTCACAATTTTTTGTGTTAAATCTGAATTAAAAGATGATATCTAATGGTGAAAGATCCGTTATATGTATGTCAAAATCTAAAAGAAAGATTTTACCATCAAAAGCAAGAAATTCTTGTAAATGCGAGCATTTTTTCTCAATATTGAGTATTACATCTGAATGATGAAAAGAAAAAAATGCGATGAGATAGTTAATGCCTCGAATATGCTCATATATCGAGAACGATGTTTTGATATAAGTTTCAAAAAATAAAGCAATGGGTATGCTTTAAGAAACACGATAAACCCGTTTACTAAATTTGCTCCATTCACTCAAATTGAATGTGACTCAATAACGATGATTATGTAGATATCGTAATTATGGACGTGGTGAATTTAATTATTGTCGTGTTAATTCAAAGAAACTGGTTGGCAACCTCAAATTGCAATATTCAAGCTGAGTAGATCAACATAAAGATCTTCATTCCCTCAAGTGAATGAGATAAAATGATCAATATAAGATCCTTATTCTCTCATGTGAATGCGATAATGTAATGATAAATGTTTAAAGATCATTTATCATGGTAAAGGATATGGTCGAGGTAGTATGACAATGACAAACCACTAGTAGTGGCAAAATAAAATAAGAAAGGGGCAAACAAAAATGCTATTTATGCAAAAATGCAATGTGATGTATGCAAGATACAAGTGTGTCAAAGATATTACACACTATTCATAGATTTAAGAATCTATGCTAGCACATTTTGCCCCGTAAAAGATGTATAAAATTGTCATGAGGAACAAAGTTAAATATTAAAGATGCATTATACCATTTTGTATCTTCCTCGACATGCATTATATACAGATTAGTAAAAGCTAATCATAGCCACAACATAAAAGCATCCACAATGGTAGTTTATAAATAGGTCTAAAACTTTTTAAAGAGGTCCAATTTTTTTTGCTCCATAGTGAGAAACTATTTCATGCTTAGATGGCATGAAAAGGTCTAGGATTATGAAAAGGTCCAAGAAATATTTATCATCATTTTTTTATTTTTTTTACATACTAAATAGTTAATGATATTTAAATGGTGATTGTGGAATTCCTAAAAATATAAACCTCAAAAAGCTTTATTCATAGTGGGAATAAGTTCATAATATAAAATGTTTTATAAATTAATGACATTAGATGATGTGTCACATTTATATACCTTTTAATAGGTTATTTTCATCATGAATATGCGATGAATTACTTTTAAATTATTAAATAAAAATGAGAGAAAATTTTGTGTTGTTGTATGGGGCCATATTATAATATGCGCAACAACAAAAATTAGCTCATGCCAATATGTTATTATAAATCATCTCTCTTATAATTGGTTTTGGTTATAAACCAAAGATATCCCATTTCAGTTTTTCTTTATGCAAATTTCTCCACCTAAATGCACATATACGGGATATAAAAGAAGGATAATTCCTTCATGAGGAGAGAGGTAGCTGTAAATTCAGTTGGAATTATCATATTCTATTGATCCTCGAAAGAAATTTTATGAATTTATTCAATGGATAATCTAATAGCCATACATAAATATTGGCCAAAAACAAAATTTCAGCTACTCATGCTCTAATTATATGTTGAAGGACACTATTTTATTATGACATGCCTCGAGCATGGTAGACAAATCGATTCCAAATAAATCTTCGATGAAGAAAATAAATGAATCAGTGAAAACAAGATGGTAGTTGATGGAAAAAAGACCCCATATAGTCCCTCATAAAATACACTAGACCATTAAATGGTTTCTAAAGAACCTCTGATAGCTAATGAGATCTCAATAAATTATATCTTGTCTTGAATTATATGGAATCGGAAACAAGCGACGTCGATAAATTTATCTATATATAATATATTGCTTGCTATTATGCATGATGAGGATCACAAATCAATTAATATCCAAATGCGCGCTCAATGAAATGATTGGCCAACATAAAAAGACATAATATCTTGAAATACTTAAAGTATTTGTAAGAACCCGAACTTAAGGTCATTATTTTTTTTGACTTATATAGAATATTTTCTAATATAAAAATTCTATTTTGTTATTTTGTCGATTTGGAGAAAATCAGTCGGATAAAAAAAAGTTCTATTAAACGAAAAAAATTTAACCGTTTTTTGAGCAAGCGAGAAATCAACGACTCCGTATTTTGGCCTCGAATGCCCAATTAAGATCTTTATTTTATAAAAAATTAATTTTTATAAAGTTTACATGAGCAACCGAGACGAAAAATCGCGTTTATAGGAAAAAGATCTGGGCTCGAAAAGGTTTAGGGCCCGAGATTTAAGAGTATGATTAGTTAAGTAGGAATGGGCCAAAGCCCACTCCACCCCCTCTAAAACCGGTCGAATAAACACAAACCTATACATTCCCTTTATATTTTTTTGGTAACTAATATCTACCCCTATATAAACTTATCTCAACTAATTAAAAACACACACACCTCCTAAAAACTAGAAACCATCTGAATTCCTTTTGTGTTCTCTCCCTGGTTCGACATCAGGTAACCCAAAACCACCATCTCCATCTCAAGACTCACTAAAAAACATCATCCATAATCCACTTCCCAATCATCTAAATCAAACCCTAATCAATCTCCAATTACATAGAATCAACCTGGCAAGATGATTTAAAGAAAAAGGTTTTGAAGATCATCAATAATTAGGGTTCTAAATTTGAATTAAGGGCTTAGTGTAATCAATGATGAATTAGGATGGAATGTGATAGATATTGAAGGCAAGAAAATCAATCAAGAGTGTTTGATTTTGGTGTTGTGGATTTTTGCCGCACACAACCCCCACTTAGGTGTGTGATTGAATCATTCTCTTCTCAATCCTTTTGTGGTTGGTAAATCACTCTCTTATAAAACCCTAACTTGTTAATTATTATTTTTGAGTAAGCATGTTCTTGATTCTTATGATTAAGATCATGCATGATTTTTTTTTTTTTTCAATTATCTTGGTAAGTTAGTGTATGAGAGGAATAATGGTGTTATGGGATAGATTGCATTGAAGTATTTTGGGCCTATGATAGGCCAATTTGAGGATTTAATGTGATATTTGATTGATTTATAAAGTTTTAGAAAGGATCATCTAGGGACTGTTTTGATAACAGCAGTTGTCGACAACATTTTTCTCAAATATTTGGCTTGTGCCTACTATTATTTTATATGATATTAGGAAAAAAAGACCACTTAGGGCGATGATGAGGTGAGTTTGGATGCTCAACCAACTCCTCTGGAGAAGAAGTTAAGTCAAATAACGATCACAATGTTCAAATCTCGACCTTTGAATATAAAACGTGTTAATCTCCAGGTTTTTGAACTAAAGACATGGGTTTTAAGGCATGGGTCAGTACTATACATCTTAGGAAAGCTCCAGTACTTGGCCTCACATCCATTTCTATTGTAGATTAAGAATTATGTACTTTTCCGTAAGGAATAGAAGTTCAGCCAACTTTCTGGTTTCACCTTCGGTTAATAAAAATCCCTTTTCCATGGATTGGTGAATGGTATAATTGATTGGCCAAATGTTTTGAAAACTAGACTTAAGTGGCTTTCCAGGGGTGAAAGCCTCATTTTTGTATCTTTTATAGGTTAGGAGATACAGTAGTGTGAAGTTGACTAAAATATGGAAAATAAGTTTTCTGTTTTGAGTTTCAGTTAGTAAAATGAACTTTTATCTTAGATGGTAAACAATTGGAATGATTGGCTTAGTGTTCTGGAAAGTAGACTTCAAGGGATTATCCAAAGGTTTTACATCTCATGTTCAATAGCCTTAATGGTTTTGAGAGCAATGCTCTCATGAATCTGACCTAAACCATAAATAGACTTATTACGTCAAGTTTTAGAAGAATAAAAAGAGCGAACCACTAGTAAATAGTTAAGATTGGATAAGAAGCGATACTTAGTAGACACTAATTGAGTGTAAGTACAGTCCTACATCTAATTTAGAATAAAGCACCGTAGGTTGAATCTCGATTCAATTGTTCGCAAAACGATGTTTGCATTTTGGGTGGGATAAACGAGTTTATTATATAACTATGTATACGTATTGGAAAAACATTATAAAAATAATGTCCGCGACTTATTAGTGTAGGTCCCAAGATTAATTTCTGAGTAGTTAATCGTGTTTGATTTTCTCGATTAGCTCTTGATTTCTTCTTACTTGGTGAAATTCATAGCCTCGCCTTTACCTTTAATTTTTTATTGAAAACCCGCAGTAGATACATGTATATAATAACAATTGAACACAATAGTGTGTATAGGTATGCTGGATCCATTCACTGAATTATCTTTAGCAACGGATGTACGCTATCTCATAAAGGGTGAGTCCCACATATCATGGAACCGTTAATTGCTTGATTAGTGAGCGCTAATACAAATGATAGATCTATTGGGGTTGACATCCCCGTCCGGGTTCTGGAAGTCCATTGTGGCCACCCTTGTACTGAGCGAATGAGTGGTGATTATAGAAATGAAGGTATATAGTCGATGAACTCACTTTTGATGTAAAAGGAATTTGTTTATCATATGTACTTTAATTACATATGTGGTAATGATTGAACGCAACTGAGAAACAGCGGTGTTCAGAGACGGTTCCAAATTATAATAATAACGTTGTTTTAACCACACTGTATAATAAATGAAATGTATATAAAAAAAAAACTTGTGTTTCATATTATGGTTAATAAACTCTATGACATCACTCAACGTTTCGTTGACTATTTTTAGCATGTTTTATCACAGTAATCAAGAAGATGGATTAATTGAAAGCTCCACGAGGATGGTCTCAAGGGCCGTTGTTATGTTTTGAACTTAAATATCCCCATGTTAAAATGTTTATGATACAATTTGGTATTTTGTTTGCTGAACTTGATCATGTGATGGGTGGAATTTATGGTACTATGGGTTTAAACCATATGTTGTAAAATGGGATATTGTTCAAACTTGTTTTATTTTTGGGACTAATGTACAAATAACCTTCTCTTCTGAGTCTTCTTTATGAAATTAATATGATGATTGTGCTGATGATAACACCCATAACCGATTTCACTGCGTTTATCCCAAAAATGGTGTTGTAACAGATAGGTACCTAAAAACAAACAAAGAGAGCCACACGTTATAGAGAACTAGGTCAACTTTTCAAAAACCTAAACTATAACTATTTTTTGGTTATGCACGCAAAGTCTCCTCGTGGCATTCATCTAGTCATCCTTGTAAGTTTACTTTTTGAAGTAATGGTTTATGCTTGGTTAATCATGGATGAGTAGTATTTATGAAGTAAATACTGTAATATGTATATATGATGATATAATGCATATGGATTATTATGTTAAACAAAAGAGATTTGTTTATGTATAAAGATTAAATGAATATTATTCATTAGTTATTGAAATTATTTTAGATGGATATTCATCCATGTATATCTTATATAAGTTGATTATATAATATAGTGACCTTATATGCTATTTTGCATGATTGTAGTTAATCATGGCAAATGTACCCCCGAATGATCCCAACGTCAATGCTTCTGCTATTGTGCCTGCTCCTGCGAACCGAACAAACAGCACCGACGGCTCAACCCATAGGTCTTGGAAATGGTTTTGCCCCTCACTGGATTGGGAGTAACATCCCTAATAATCAAAATGGTTGGATAGAAGAAGACTCGGAGGAGGAAGAAGAAGACTCGGAGGAGGATCCAGAAGAGGACCCAGAGGAGGAGCCTAAAAAAGACTCCGCAGTATGATCCATCAGAATACCCTAGGAAGATCCGGAAGTAGTACCCCGGAGGAGGAGCTGGAAGAGGATCCAGAAGAAGGGTATGATGAAAGAAGAGAGATGGAGGTAGACGATGGAAGAATAAAAAATTCAAGGTTATTGACCCAGACGAGCCATTACCACCCATTTCTTAGTTTAGAGGTAACTTTCATGGAGGATGATGATGATAAAGCTGCCGCTGCCGAAGACCCACAACCCTCAGAGTCGCGTGGATCACCACATGACTCACAGTAGTTTAGTATCATCCTAGCTTTTTGTTATGTTTGAAATCACTAACAACCGGACATATCGGTTTGTAGGATTCGTACTAATGATTGCAATGGCATGCGCCATATTTTTGTGAAACAAATCCAACAGTGTACTGAAATCTTTGTGATGAATGACTAATGGCTACTTTGACGTTCTACTTGATGGTTTGTGATTTCTTTTATGTTGAGATTATTTGTTACATGTTATGATCAAATCATTGTATGAGTAACTCATTTCATTCTTTGCATTACGGTTAAGTTGGTTGTACATTTTATGGATATAATCATGTATAAAAACCTTATGTGATTTTTTTTAGTGGGGTTGATCAAGTTGTTTTGAACATTGTTATGATATATCATGGTCTATAAAAACTTATGTTGATTTGTTTTAGTGGGTGATCAAGTTGTTTGTACATTGATATGGATATGTCAAGGATACAACTCCTGTGATCTTTCTTTGTGTTGTGACAGAACTATGCCACCTAAAATAAGCTTAAGAGGAAACCTACCTCCCCCGTTGACACAGGATACCGAACCGTATAATACAGTAAAGCAATGAGCAGAAGCCATCCCGGATTGAAGCGAGAGAGAGTTATCTGAAATGAAGCAAGATCGTTGCTGATGACCTAAAGTTGCTCCCCGTTCTCATGGGGAATGTACTTTTGCAGGATTTTATGAAGTGTAGCCCTCTATCACCATATCTGTGTAAACGAAGGAGCAGGTCTAATCAAAAGATGATTGAGAAAACGGAGATGGTTTTCACTGTGAGCAATGTATCGAAGGCTAATAAAGTAGTGTTCGCAGCTGTCAAACCTTCCAGTATCGTGCCTGACATGGTGGAACCACAAGTGCTACTTCGGTGAATGGAAAGCCGTGACAAGGTAAAACATTGCATAAATGAAAGTAATTAAGACGGAGGAATTGTGTGTTCCTCCTGAGTAGCATCCAAAGGATGGAGAATTGAGCTACGGAACTTGAGGGTCAAGGAGACTGATATCTCCTCGTTAACCACCCATTATTAATGAACTAGTGTTAGCTGTGCCATGGATGGTGGCCTCCGCAGGATACAAAAAGAAGATTGAGGCTTATTCTCCGTGGATTTTCAGAAGAATAGCCAAAGGAGAAGTTACATCGTCAGAACCAAACAACTTGAACAAAGTTGTGCGGATGGGCACACTTTAATGGAATAGAAGTCAAAGAAAGAGTATAGATAGAAGCTGATAACAAGGGAAAGGAAAGTGAGAACTTCCATTAGCAGTAGTAGTGGTGGTGAAATATCAATAGTAACCGGCACAACAACAACGTACTTCCAGCAATCGAACTACAACACAACCGTAACAAAAATCAAAACCAGTTGAACCGAAACAAACCAACCGAAACAAACAAAACAATCAGAGCAGGGCAATGTTAGCAGCAATTACAAATTTTGGACAATCAAACACAAATGAATGCCTAAGCAAATGAGAAGTGCTAACAAGTGTGGAATTCAAACAATATGGAAACTGTCCAATCAAGTGAAATAAATGTGTGAAAATGGTCACAAAGCAGAGAGTGTTGGGTCGAGATTTGGAGCCAACTGGTCAACATGCCTATCCGATTATGACATCTACGGGTGTGGGGAGAAATGCCACAATTAAGGCTAATTGTACCCTGCTAAAACCAACCCAGGAGGAAGTGGGAGCCCGTGGACATGCATATGCCTTTTGATAGATGGGACCAAAACTTAGGACCAAATGTGGTGACGGGGTATGTTCTTACACAAAATAATAGTTTACGCTCAAGATTATTTGATTGGGTCCCGATAAAAGATTTACGTGAATTTTAAATTTAGTCTTCTGAATGATATCGAACCCGTTAAAGTAGACCCTAGTGGGCAAGATATGAAGTAGAATTGGCTGAATGAAGTGGTAGTAGTACCAATACTATGTTTTAAGAGTTGTACTTTAAACTTAGTAAACCACCTATTCAAAATTGACCTTGTGCCCATAGAACTGGGAACTTTTGATGTAATTATTGGAATGGATTGGTTGGTTTGCATGATGCCATCATTGTGTGTGGAATAAGGAATGCATGCAATACGGTGCCCCTTAAGAAGAGTGACATTATGTAGTTGAAGGTTGAAGATGGTGTGTCTCGATTAGGAAGGGGGTGCGTGCATGAAAGTCAAGAAGTATGTGGATTGTGGGAGTTATTTGTTTGTTGCTCAAGTCGTTGAAAAGGAACCGGCAGAGAGACGTCTGGAGGATGTGCCTGTTATTTGTGAATTCCTGGATGTATTTCCCGAGGACTTGCCAGGACTCCCACCGTCTCGACAAGTAGAGTTTGAGATTGAATTGGTTCTAGGAGCCGCTCCTGTGGCATGTGCGCCTTATCGATTAGCACCGTCAGAAGTGAAAGAATTGGCTAGGCAGTTGTAAGAGTTATCAGATAAAGGATTTATTCGACAGAGTTCATCACCGTGGGGAGCTCCAGTGTTGTTTATAAAGAGGAAGGATGGATCGTTTCGCATGTGCATAGACTATCGTGAACTAAACAAATTGACAATCAAGAATCGTTATCCTCTCCCAAGGATTGATGATCTATTTGACCAACTTCAAGGCTCGAGCGTGTACTCAAAGATTGATTTGCGATCCGGTTATCACCAGCTTCGTGTTCGGGAAAAGGATATTCCAATCACGGCATTCAGGACACGTTATGGCCACTATGAATTTCAAGTAATGCCGTTTGGATTGACAAATACACCCGTAATATTTATGGATTTGATGAATCGGGTATGTAAGCCGTTTCTTGACAAATTTGTGATTGTGTTTATTGACGACATCCTTATTTATTCCAAGAACAAGGAGGAGCATAAATAAGCATAGTAAGAGATTATTCGGAATTACTTCAGAAGGAGAAGTGTATGCGATGTTTTTCGAAATGTGAATTTTGTTAGATTCTGTTAATTTCATCGTCACGTGATTAATTATTGCAGGGTGTTCACGTGGACCCAGCAAAGGTTGAAGCAATCAAGAGTTGGTCTGCTTCGAAGTCTCCGACTGAGGTAAGGCAGTTCTTAGGGTTAGCTGGGTATTATCGGAGATTCATCGAGTGTTTCTCTTTAATCGTCAAGCCAACATACCAGCATAACTCAAAAGAATTAGACTTTATCGGAAATAGGGGCAAAAAGAAGAGGAAGCCTTTCAGCTATTAAAGGGTAAATTATGTAGTGCTCCTATTTTGGCATTGCCGGAAGGATCCGAAGATTTTGTTGTGTACTGTGATGCTTCATTGAAAGGTTATGGAGCTGTGTTGATGTAGCGTGAGAAGGTCATCGCGTATGCATCTTGACAATTAAGGACTCATAAAGAAAACTATACGACCCATGATTTGGAATTGGGTGCGGTAGTATTTGGCTCTTATCTGTGGAGTGCAGATTTGTATGGTGTGACGTGCACAGTATTTCAACGGAACATAAAAGCCTACAATATATTTATGACCAAAAGAACTAAACATGAGCAGCGAAGATGTATAGAACCTTGAGCGATTATGAATGTAGAAATCCGATATCACCCGGAAAAGGCTAAACGTGGTAGCCTGATTGCCTAAGTAAGGAAGAAAGGGAAAAGCCCTTGATGTGAATCTTTGAATGCACACGGATCAAAAAGGACTTAATTGCAAACAGATTCTTGAAGCTCAAGTTGAATCCCTAAAGAGGGACGATGTATAAGAAGGAAAAATCTTGGAAGGATGCAAAATCAAATCTTTGAAATTCTGCACAAAATGTAAAAAGGAATCGAGATAATAGGTCATAATTTTGCCGTCTCATGGAGGATTAAGAGATTAAATTATGCATGAGTCGCATAAATCCAAATATTCATTCACAACGGGGTTTTACTAAAATTATCAGATTTGAGAAGGTTGTATTGGTGGCCGAATATGAAGGCTGATATCGCCACATATGTCAACAAGTGCTTAACATGTGCCAAGGTTAAGGCGGAACACCTGAAACCATCAGGCTTGCTTCAGCAACCGAAAATTACCGAATGGAAATAGGAAAATGTGAATATGGATTTCGTGTCTGGACTTCCCAGAACCCCAAGCGGTTATGATTCAATTTGGGTCATAGTGGACCGATTGACCAAATCAGCTCACTTTTTGCCAACAAAGAAGACCGATAGTATTGAGAAGCTTGCTCAGTTGTATTTGAAAGAGATTGTGTGTAGGCACGATGTGCCCGTATCGGTTATTTCTGATAGAGACAGTTTGTTCACATCAAGGCTTTGGGTATCTCCATACGGCCCATGGGACTCAATTTGTACTTGAAGTACCGCAGCTTACCACCCGCAAACGGACGGGCAAAGCGAAAGAACTATCCAAATGTTGGAAGACATCTTCAGGCATGTGGTGATTGATTTTCGGAAACAGCTGATAGCCATTAGCCGTTAGGTCGAGTTCTCTACAATAATATAATCATGCTAGCATTAAGGCCGGCTACCGTTCGAAGCTTTTGTATTGGCGATAAGAGTAGGTAGTCGAGTTTTGTTAGAGTGAGGTTGGGGAAAGCCAACTCACTGGCCCGGAATTGGTTCGAGAAACCACAGAAAAGATAGTTCAAATTAAGAACCGTTTGTTAACCGTTAGGAGTCGACAAAAGAGCTACGCTGATCTTAAAAGAAGACTGATGGAATTTAAGGTAGGTGACAAGGTCAAGTAAAAAGTGTCACCATGGAAGGGTTACATACGTTTGGAACACGTTGGGAAGTAAGGGGTCCACGATTTTGTTTTGGTGCCATTCAGGTTTATCAAAAGAAATGGCCTGTGGCGTAAAATTTGGAATTGCCCGAATAAGCTTCGTGAATTCATAAAAAAACAAAAACAACAAAACCTTTTTTTTCCATGTCTCTAATCTTAAGAGGTCTTTGTTGAATTAGATGTGGTCATCCTGTGGATGAAGTTTCAAAACGACAAAATAACAATGGCAATTGCATTTAGTCGAGGAACCGGTGGAAATTATAGGATGAAAGATGTGAAGCGCTCAAGCAAAAGGAAGAGCCGGATTCCGATCGTTTAAAATCGTTGGAAATCTCGCGAGGCCAGAGTTCACATGGGAGCGTGAGGACTTCTTTAGGAGCAAGTATCCTCATCTCTTTGTGAGAAGACGCGTGACAAGGCAAGACAAGCGTCGGGACGTCGCTTCCTAAAAAAGGGAAAACTGTAAAAACCCGAACTTAAGGTCATTATTTATTTTGACTTATATATTTATTTTCTAAATTATAGAAAATTTTCTATTTTGTTATTTTGTCGATTTTAGAAGAAATTGTCGGATTTAAGAAAAAGTGCTATGCGATAAAGAATTTAACCATTTTTTAGCAACGAGAAATCAACGACTCCGTATTTTGGCCTCGAATGCCAATTATATCTTTATTTTATAAAAAAAATATTTTTTATAAAGTTTACATGTGCAGCCGAGACGAAAATCGCGTTTTAGGAAAAAATATCGGGCTAGAAAAGGTTTTAGGGCCCGAGATTTAAGAGTATGATTAGTTAAGTAGGAAATGTAGCCAAAGCCCACGTCCTCTCCTCTAAAAACCGGTTCGAGTAAAACACAGAACCCACACATTCCCTTTATATTTTTTTGGTAACTAATATCTACCCCTATATAAACTTATCTCAACTAATTAAACACACACACACCTCCTAAAAACTAGAAACCATCCGAATTCCTTTTGTGTTCTCTCCCTGGTTCGACAGCAGGTAACCCAAAACCACCATCTCCATCTCAAAACTCACTAAAAACATCTCCATTCCACTCCCAATCATTCTAAATCAAACCCTAATCAATCTCCTATTACTTGAATCAACCATGCAAGTGATTTAAAGAAAATAAAAGTTTTGAAGATCATCAATAACTAGGGTTTTTATTTGATTAAGGGCTTTAGTGTTATCAAGGAATGAATTAGGAGTGAATGTGATAGAGATTGAAGCAAGAAAATCAATCAGAGAGTTTGAATATTTGGTGTTGGATTTTTGGCAGAGCCCACATACCCACTATAGGTGTTTGTATTGATCATTCTCATTCCTCGTCCTTTTGTGTGGTAAATCTCTTCCTAAAACGCTAACTTGTTAAATTATTTTTTGGAGAATGCATGTTCTTGATTCTTATGATTATGATCATGCATGTATTTTTTTTCAATTGATCTTGGTAAGTTAGTGTATGAGAGTATAAATGTTATGGGATAGATTGAAATTGAATATTTTGGCCTTATGATTGCTCAATTGAGATTTGAGATGTTATATTTATTGATTAAAAATAGGTATAGTAAGGACATTCTAGGACTGATTGATAACAGCAGGTTGTCGACCCAAAATCCATTTCTCAAAAAAATTTGGCTTGTGCCTACGTTAATATTTGATATTTGGGAAAACTAGACACTTAGGGCTTGATGGTGATTTTGGATTGCACAACAACCTCCTACCGGATAAGAGTATATGGTCAAATTACGATCATAGGTCAAATCTGGACCTTTGAATATAAAACGTGTTAATCTCTAGGTTTTTGAACTAAAGGCATTTGTTTTAAGGCATGGGTCAGTACTAGACATCTTAGGAAAGCTCCAGCACTTGGCCTCACATCCATTGCTATTGTAGATTAAGATTTATGCACTTTTCCGTAAGGAATAGAAGTTCAGCCAACTTTCTGGTTTGACCTTTGGTTAATAAAAATCCCTTTTCCATGGATTGGTGAATGGTATAATTGATTGGCCAAATGTTTTGAAAACTAGACTTAAGTGGCTTTCCAAGGGTGAAAGACTCATTTTTGGTACTTTATAGAGTAAGAGATACAGTAGCGTGAAGTTGACTAAAATCTGGAAAATAAGTTTTCTGTTTTGAGTTTCAGTTAGTAAAATGAACCTTTCTCTTAGATGGTAAACAATTGGAATGATTGGCTTAGTGTTCTGGAAAGTAGACTTCAAGGGCGTTCTAGAGGTTTAAGCCTCATGTTCATAGCCTTAATGGTTTGAGAGCAATGCTCTCAAGAATTTGACCTAAACCATAAAATAGACTTTTACGTCTAGTTTTAGAAGAATAAAAAGTGCGACCAACGATAGTCAAAATTTAAGATTGGATAAGCGATACTTAGTAGACACTTAATTGAGTGTAAGTACAAATTATAATATTTTTGACATGACCGGTTACATCATCCCGAGTCATTAATGATGCGAAGAATAAGATTCTTCAATCTAATGTTGTTATCTCTCAAAAGAGGTTGATTATTAATCTATCAACTAGAATGGGGACTCAATTCCTCAATTTTCTGAAAAGAAAACAAATGGATATATATAGGCATACAAATCCATTGTATAAACCATTTAGAGTTTAAAATCGATGCATCGTCTAAATGGTCATTAAATTGCAACCTCAAGTTTGCATGATTAATAGCTCAATGCGAGCCTAACATTCCAAAGTAAGTATTTTCATCATGAGATGAATTACTTCTAAATTATTAAATAAAAATGAGAGAAAAACTTGTGTTGTTGTATGGGGCCATATTATAATATACATAACAACAACAAAAACTAGCATCATGCCAATATGTTATTATAAGTCCTCCATTTTATAATTGGTTTTAGTTATAAACCAAACATATCCCATATTAGTTTTTTTTGCAAATTACTCCACCTAAATGCACATATACAGGATATAGAAGAAGGATAATTCCTTCAGGAAGAGAGAAGTAGCTGACTATTCCGAATGAATTATCATATTCTATTGATCCTCGAAAGAAATTTTATGAATTTATTATTCAATGGATAATCTAATAGCCATACATAAATATTGGCCAAAAACAAATTTTCAGCTACTCATGCTCTGATTATAAGTTGTCCCTCAAGGACACTATTATATTATGACATGCCTCAAACATGGTAGACAAATCGATTCCAAATAAAATCCTCGATGAAAAATATAAAGCATGAAAACAAGATGGTTGTTCGAGGTTTAAAAGACCCCATGATAGTCTCATAAAGAGACAGTAGACATTAAGGTTGCAAAGAACCTCAGATAGCTAATGAGATCTCAATAAATTCTATCTTGTCTTGAATTATATGGAATCAGAAACAAAACGACGTCGATAAATTTGTCTACATATAATATATTGCATTCTATTATGCATGATGAGGATAATAAATCAATTAATATCCAAATGTGAGCTCAACGAAATGATTGGCCAACATAAAAAGACACAATATCTTGCAAATACTAAAAGTATTAGAATGTGAAGTTCATACACGTCAACGTGTAAAATCTATTGGATATACATCGGTTTTTGTGCGAAACCGAAATAAGAGCCCTAAAGTTATGTGCTCTAAATACTTGGATTGTGAAATAAATAAATTCACAAAAACAATAAATTGATTATTAAGAGACATATTGTCTCGAGATGGATGTAAATATCTTATCAATATTTTATGAGATAAGCTATATAGAAGTTTTTATTTTTCCCTAAAATATGGTTTATTAGAGCTCTCATATTCTATGAAGGATATGTAATGCCTCAAACATGACTTACAAATTCAACTTCTAGAAACAAATAATAAAGTTCTCAATAACTGTATTTGATCAAATTGAATGAATCCTTATATGGATCAAAATCATTTTGGACGCATCTTATATAAATTGCTTTTGCACATGTCTCTAAGAAATGAGTGGTCCTCAAGTACCATACATAAGTGCAATTGAGATTTTGATGTTAATTATGCAATTAATATGCGTCATAAGAGTATATTTTCTCTTTTAATATTTGTATACTTTCTAACCAATGCATTTGATATTGGATTGAAAGCTACACATATATTTTGTTATCATTGCAGGATTTACTCTTAACATCAACAATTTGGTGGACTTCATTACAAAGTTGTTGTCAACAAAAGTATTTGAGCAACTCGTTTAGAAGATTAGCATTCGATGCTTGAAATATATACATTAAATTGAGGAGGAACATTATGCGCATTGCACTCTTTTCCTTCATCAAGTTTTTATCCCATTGGGTTATTCTTGATAAGGTTTTTAATGAGACAATCTATAGCGTATAATAAACGATGAATATCAAAGGAGGAGTATTGTAAAATATTATGGGCTTATGGCTATTTATCCTAAACTTTAGCAACAAGATAGGGTTTTATTATTAGCCTTATAAATACCCTTTTATTGTAATCTATTGGAATCATCCCTCAATAATAAGAATGCTTTCTTTCTCTCTCATTCTTGTGTTCTTGTTTTTTACATTTACAACACGAACTATATAGAACTTGAATTGTGTAAAAACAATTTCAGACTATAGTAACTTTGACTCAATAATATTTTACGAGAAAAGTGCAAATATGCTCCTTGTGGTTTCCCAAATTTGCAGATTTGCTCCCCAACTTCACGAAAGTGCAGGCGGCCTCCCCAAAACGAAACTTCGTTTTAGGGAATGTAGTACTGATGGTATCTGCTAATTGACTTTATATGCGTAAAAAAATGAATTGCAATTGGCACTCCGAGAAAATAGTCTTTTTTTAATGAAGAAAAACTATTGTAGGTGAGTTAAAACAGTAATTATCCAATTGGTATCATTATCCACTTAAATATACCCGCAATTTGCTGTAACGGCCATATTTAACGAAAAGTCAAAGTTGTTAGACCAAACAGTACTTACAGAATTACTTACAATAATTTCCTAACAAGTAAAAGTGAATTCCCAACAATCTTCCCCCACGGGACGATATACAGAATTACTTACAATAATTTCCTAACAATACATAATGATAAAGAAAAGAACTTCCATGAAGTTTCATATGATGCTGATGACGTCTTCTTTGGTGTTGGACTTCAGTCTGCACTCCAACATGATCATCTTGTAGTACTTTTGTTAGAGAAATACTAGTAATAGCACGAACTAAGTAACCCATACACTCTGGTTAAGGAAAAGCTTCTGAATTAGCATCCCCCTAATTCGTAGGCCACAATATTCTTATTTAAGCTTTAAAAGTTCTTCCCCCCAAACTAGCAATGAATCACTCCCCCTAAACATGCCACATATTCATATTTAGAAGCTTTCAAAGCTTCCCCTCAAACTAGCAATCCTCACTGAGCAGTTTTCAAAGCTTACTAGACACGCTTAGAATAATTAAGTTCACGCAGAACTGGAAATATACCACATCAAATGATACTGCTACCTATAAGAATAAGCTTAGTGATTATCAATTGGGTAAGCCAGTATCTGGATCAGCAACGTATCTTCTCACGCTTGAATAGTTCTTCTCACACTGCTTCCCCCTGGAAAGTCAAATAATGCATACAAAAGTTCTCAAGATATCACTTCCCCCATGTGTCTGAAGAAATGCACCCAAAAGGCCATAAGTTAAAGAGCTGATATTCTCTGCGGTTAGGACATTTGTCTTCCCGACATGGCCTAACTTTAAAAAATTCAAGAAAGATTCCTCATTCCAACTTTTCAAGAACAAGAAAGGCATAGGCTAAGGTTAATCTTCTCCTTCCCCCTTGCTGATTTCGACATGTCAGAGTCAGCAACACCTTGGACGCGCATTTATTTGAGAACTTGTGTGAGGAATAAATTAGCTCAGATCTAACCCGTGAGAATCAATTGCTGATCAAATATCTACTCATAACTTCTCTCTGGATATCATTTTACCAACTGATTTGTAGGTTATTTGAAGTAACCACTGATGAAGTAAACCAGATATACCAAACTTGAAACTGAAGTAGAATTTCCACCCGTTTTATTTTTTATTCTTATTTTTTTAGATGACTTAAGCTTGCGATAATGTTGGAAGAACAGTGTAGAGAATTTGTGCTCTAAGCAAATCTCTAAGTACTCAATACCCCTCCCAAAGTATGAGACTATCATCACCTCTTGCGATTATCCACATCGTCTTAGCGTGTGACACTGAGTACTACAACATAACTCCTTTAAGTGATATTTAACCAGGTCTTTAACCATCCACCCTTTGACTGCTGGAAACTAGATAAACCAAGTCTTCAACTTAAATTAAGCTCGAGCAAGTTATCATTGAAAGTTATGCATCCAGCCAACCCCGACTTCAAGATAAAATAAGTTCATGCCTTCGTTAGATGCTACTTCAATCTCAAATAAGTGATACCCGATCAACTCCGTAGCCACTTAATAAAATTAATTCCAAATCTAGCCTTTAAGTTTCATGATTCTTTATCCAAATTGATCTTGGTCTCGTCACTTTGTCATTTAAAACGTCGAATGCAACCGATAAGCATTTAATCTCAAATGTATCCATTAACAACTAAATATGGCAAAAAATCATCCCAACTGAATCATTTAGCCAAATTTAGTGTTAATGTACAACGGTTAATCCCATAAGCTGTTATGCCCAACTTAATCCTACTCGGCGCATGTCTAATCCAAAACCAACCCAATCAAATCCAATTTTATAGTCAGCCCAAGAAGAAATCCGGAATAACAAGGCCCATTCAAAATGCAACCCTAATTTTTCCGCGACATATAAAACACAAAAATAAATTAAAAACACCAACCTAATTTGTCATCACTTTTTCTATGCGTCAAACACCAAACACTCTCATAGTTTGTGTTCGCCCCTCAGTTAGAGAACAGAACCAGATCTAGAAATCATCCACACCAAGAAACAAATTCAAACCATCCGCTTCCTTATCCTTATAATCCTAAAAAGAACATCCCTTCTGATACCAATCACTTGCGAACTACAAACTCAATTTATCGAACCTAATATCACCAACAATTCAAAATAAAAACACCTTTATCTCATAATCCATTAAACCGAATCACAATCAAGACACTCATTTGAAACGCGTCACAATTAACAACCCTTTTCTTCATTTAGATCCTTTTGACCGAGCACCAATTAGCAACGGCAGCTTCAAGATCTTTATAAAGAGGTCTCGGGTAGGTCTTGTAACTTTATTTGTGAGTCTTAAATCGAAACAAAGATATGATTATAACCCAAGTGTTATAAATCAATCTTTAATTTCGTATATTAAAGAGGACATGTGTTTCTCAAAGATCAATGATGTAATGCTATGTTTGAGCCTGTGAAGGTTGGGTTTAATCCGAAAACAAACTCGACTTGATCATTAATAATCTTGTTTTCGATTTTAGTATGAGGATTGTTGAGACTTTGTGACGGTATAGAGATGGAATTGATGTTGTAATTTGGAGATGGGAATTAGAATAGTAATTGGATTTGTGATTGAGATTGTGGGTTTCTTAGGTTGTGGTAGATAATTGTTGGCTGATGATGTTGAGGTTATGGGTTTGTTAATCTTTGATGTTGTTATTAATTTGGGTATGTCCTCTCTCCATCTACATTTCTGTTTAACTCATGTCTTAGTCGAATTTGAACCCGAGTCAACTCGGTAAGAACCGAGTTGACTCAGTTTGAGTCTTGTCCGGTTCTAAACACATCTTATACTCGTTCGGCTCACACAAAAACATATGACTCGATCGCTGTCAATGATAGTCCTCGTGTCGAAGATCCAAACGAAAAATCTCAGTATCGATAGATTATCAAGAACATTACTCGTTCGGTTTCTCATGAGATATAAAACCGTTCGGTTTAAACATTGTTAAAAAGCGCGTATCGGTTCCTATCTATGGCAAATTACTTGTTCGGTTCATAAAGGCTATGACTTCGTTCGGTCGATAAAGGCTAAAACTCATTCGGTTGACAAATGTGTTTACTCGATCGGTAAGAGGTTGTGATTTTTGGTTATTATAAACTGGGTTTGACTCATGTAAGTAACTTAGTACTGATTGTATTTGCTAATTGACTTTTTATGCAAAAAAAAATGAATTCCAATTGGACCTTCGAGAAAATAGTCGCTTTTTAATGAAGAAAACTATTGTAAGTGAGGTAAAACATTAATTATCCAATTTGTATCATTATCCGCTTAAATATACCCGCAATTTGCCCTAACGGTCATATTTAACGAAAAGTCAAAGTTGTTAGACCAAACAGTACTAATGACGAGTTACCAGTATTAATATTGGCCTACCAGACTTAAGTCTGGTCAACCAGTATTAACAATATATTGTCAGAACTAACAATGAGATTACCAGGATTAATTAGTGAAGAATTCACTAAAACTATGATCCGGTGGTTTTGGTGAGTCAAACCACATGATAGCCATTTTAGCGAGAGAGAGTAGTGAGATGGAAGACGGACTTGTGATTAGATGGAAAATGGATGAAGGATACAAATGACTCAACAATGCCAAATGACTCAACCCCTCTATGGAAGCCATAGAAGGGTATATATAGCCCATACGCCTCTAAACTATACATAGTTGCCTATTCTAGTCCTCGCGTATGTGACTATGATAAACTATGGTAATTCTGTAATATCGTCACGTAAAAGTGAATTCCCAACACCAAGTGGTGATCATTCCTAAAATCCTACAAGTTCAATGGAAAGCATCAAGATTAAGAATACGGCATTTCGTGCAGCTGAAAAGGTTAAAGAAGCTTACGGGTAGCAGGATTAA
>BQNB010108787.1:0-22887 GCA_026074375.1 Tanacetum coccineum | reverse complement strand
TCCAGAAGTCGTGCTAATGATTCAAGAGTGAGTACGGATGCTCCTCTTTCTAATTCTTCACCTTCTAATAATTCTTTCGATATGCAACAAATAGCCGCTTCTCTCGAGGATAAGATGACTATCAAGATGAACAAAATGTTGAATGAAATGAAAGCTTTAGTTGTTACTACTCCTGCACCCGTCAAAGCAGTTGAGGAAGTATGTGTCACTTGTGGATCAAATCACAATTTTACCCATTGTCCGTTAACTCGAGGTGGAAACGATTTTCCCATTTTTCATGACAACATCCAACAATTTCAACAAACCGCAGCTGTTGGTAATTTTCTCCAAAGAAACCAACCTTCCAATTTGGCAAGTCAAATGAAACCACCGGGTTTCAATCAACCGAATGTCCAAACCAACCAAAACCGATACCAAGGAACCAATTCTAATTTCAACCAAAACCGTGGAGGAAACTTTAATCAAAACCGTCAAAACAACCAAAATCAAGTTTATCAAGCTCCACCATACCAAACACCAACCAATCAACCACCAATCAATCAAGTTTTACCTTACCAACCTCCAACAAATAGTGTTTTGAAAACGGATTTTGAAAGCTACGTCAAAGCAAACGATGCGATTAATTTGCAAATGAAGTTGATAATTTTCAAAAATGGATTTTAAAGAGATTTACAATGAGTCTCAAAAGAAGCAAGATGCGATTTTCAGAAAATGATGCTCGTTTCATGCACAGTTACATAGAAACCAACCTTCCAAGTTCAAGTTCTTTACCAAGCCAATACCATTCCAAACCCAAGGAATGGAAGCCAAGGCAATACAACTCGTAAGTGGTGTTTCATACGATGGACCATCCAATTCCCCACCCGCCGGGGTGGAAAAGGAAAGGGAGGGTGACAAAGGATACGGAGCTACCGAGCACCGAAGACATCCAACCTCCTCCATTAGTCCATGAACAAACCAAAGACAAAGAACCAATCAAAGAGCCTTCTTTTTCCGTTTGCCAACAAAGCCAAACCTAATTTACCTTACCCATCGAGACTCAACAAAGAAAGATTCCGTGAAAAGGATGAAATCCTAGGCTTCAAAGTTTAAAGGAAATCTTCCGTAATCTTCACTTGAGGTTTTTGTATATAAACTAAGTTTTCCGCGGATGCTCACCATT
This sequence comes from Tanacetum coccineum, assembly GCA_026074375.1. Classification (NCBI taxonomy): domain Eukaryota; kingdom Viridiplantae; phylum Streptophyta; class Magnoliopsida; order Asterales; family Asteraceae; genus Tanacetum; species Tanacetum coccineum. The sequence goes on along the minus strand of BQNB010108787.1, from coordinate 21,725 downwards.
TCATATGCCAAAGTTGCTCCAATGTTTAAAAGAGCTTAATAACAAAAGACAAGTAATTGAGTAACCAAACTACAACAAAGACCCGATGAATGAAAATTGTAGTGCGGTTGGTCCTTAAAAAGCTTCAGAAAAGCAAGGGTGACATCCCGGTCGATTTCTCATTCCATGTGACTTTTTCAGAGTTTGATAGTTACTTAGCCTTGCCGATTTAAGGTGCTAGTATTCAATCTTATGCCTGTAACCAATTGGAAACAAAGCTTCAAACTCTCAGCCTAACCGAAACAAAAATGGTATTAAGAATTAGCATGACCTGACAATTTCCAAACCAAACCGGTGTAGCCGAAAAGTTTTGGTCAAAGTAGGGAAGTTTTATACTTTTCCCGCCGATTTGTGAGTTCTTGATTTTATAGCCCGATCCTCGAGTACGTGATACCGGGCCGGAACCATTTCTTAGTCGGGATCATGCTTTAATCGATGTTTACGAAGAGAGATAACTCTTAAAATGATGATCAACTCGTTAACCCTTAACTGTTGTGATGCATCCTTCCATTTCTACAACAATCTCTGAATCATTGGATAAAGTTGATACTAATCGATGTTACTTGATGAAGATACTCACAAGAAGTACTTGGATTTTTCCGATTCCTTTGCTTACAACAATCCTTCACCGCACTTCGATCCGATGTTTCTACTTCATTCCACACTTACTCCGTTTGATGAAAGCGATTTCTTACTCTTTGAAGAAGCCGATGCTTTCATAGCAATCGATGATGAACCAGTTTCACCAGTTTTCAATGCTACATACTATGATCCCGAGGGTGACATTCTCATGCTCGAGGCACTTCTCAACAGTAGAGTTACCTTTACTTTACCAAACAAGGTAATATACTTTCCAGAAAATCAAAGAAGATCTCAAATTCATTGAACCAAAGAATCTTCAGTCGAATTATGCGACTTCTTATGAACCAAAGGATTGAAATTTTCCAGAATTCGAGCTTAAAGAGTTACCCGCATACTCGAGTAATGCGAAATTTTTTAAGAGAAAATAACAACGTTCCAGTCATAAATCAAAAGATTTGAGCCAAGAAGAAAAGACCTCACTCATTAACGTTCTCAAAAACCCCAAACAAGCAAATCTTGAAACTTTCTGATATCAGAGGCAATAGATCCATAGTTTGCTCACAACAAAAATCCTTGTTAGAAGAAGATTCCCAACCGTCAGATCCGCAACACAAAGGAGGTAACCCTAAAATCCACAGACGTCATCAAAAAAGAATGTAGAAAAACTTCTTAGACGCAGGATTGATAATCCAATCCTCGGATAGGTCCATGTTAGTCCAGTCCATTGTGTTCAGTTCCTAAAAAAGGTGTATGAACCTTGTCACAAAAGAAAGAAAATTATCTGGTGCCTACAAGAATAGTCACAGGGGATGAGAGTTTTGTATCGATTATCGTAATTTAAACAAGCAACTTGTAAAGAACCAATTTTCCGTTACCATACAGGACCAGATGTTAGAGACGATTAGCCGGAAATGAGTTTTAATTTTTCTTAGAATGGTTTCAGGGTACTTTCAATTCCTATTGAACCTAAAGATTCAAGAAAAAACTTACTACTTTCACGGCCCATACGAACTTTCCGTACCGTCGAATGCATTTCATGGGTTTAGTGCATGCACCCGGAACTTCCAACGTTGTATGATGGCCATTTTTCATGATATGATAGAAAAAACGATGGAAGTTTTTATGGAACGATTTTTAAGTTTTTGGAGATTCTTTTTCCTCATGTCTTGCCAATTTAGATAAAATCTTAAAAGGTGTGAAGACCACCAATTAGCATAAATTGGGAAAAGAGCCAATTTCATGTTAAAGAAGGCATTGTTATAGACATTAGATCACTAGAAAAGGAATTGAAGTCGATAAGCCTAAGTTTGATGTAATTTCTAAGCTACCTCACCAACAACCTTAAAGGATTCGAAAGTTTCTCGAGCATGCGGGAATTCTATCGAAGATTTAACAAAGACTTTATTTCCAAAATCTCTCGTCCCTGACCCATCTCTTTAGAGAAAAACACTCCTTTCATTTTCTCTGGAAGATTGCATTCTGCTTTTCAAACATTGAAAAAGAAATTAACCGAAGCCTGCCAATCCATGCTTCCAAATTGGGGAACCAACCATTTGAAATCATTAGCGATGCAAGAGATTTTATGCAATCGGTGCGGTTCTAGGGCAGAGAATGATAGCATTTCCGACCAATTCATTACGCTAGCAAGACGATGACTGAAGCAGAAACGAATTACACAACAACCGAAAAAGAAATCTTGCAGTTGTTTATGCTTTCGAGAAGTTTTCGATCATATCTAATCATGAACAAGAGTGTTTGTTTATACCACAGACCACTCCGCTTTGAAATACCTCTTCATTCAACAAGAAAAGACGCGCAAAGCAAAAGATTGCTCGATTGGGTCCTTTACTATCTCAAGAATTTGATTTAGGTATCGCATACAAGGGAGGCTGAAAAACTATGCAGCAGATCACCTCTCTCGTCTTGAAAACCCTTACGAAAATATTTTTGATCCAAAAGAGATTACCGAGACTTTTCCTTTAGAGACTTTAAGTGTGTTAACTTTCCAAAGACCCAAGTACCCCCCCCTTGTTCGCGGCCGACTTTGCTAACTACCACGCGGGGAAATTCATTAAAAAAGGAATGTCGACTCAAGAGAAAAACAAGTTCTTTAAAGATGTAAAACATTATTTTTGGGATGACCCTTTTCTTTTCAAGACTTGTGCGGATCAAATAATCCGAAGGTGTGTAGATGGCAAAGAAGCTTTCGAAATTCTCGAAGCTTGTCATAGTGGACCCACCGGGGGACACTATGGAGCCAACTTTACTGCTAAGAAGATTTTTGATGCCGGTTCTTTGGTGCCCACCATATATAAGTGATAACCTACGAAGTTGTCAAAACTTTGATGCTTGTCAAAAAACAAGTCAAAAACTCATCAACGTATGAGATGCCTCAAATGCAATCCAAGTATTGAGATTTTCCGATTTATGGGGTATCGTATTTTATGGGGCGTACCCATATTCCGTCATCTAGGTAACAATATATTCTAGTAGCAGTCGACTACCTTCCAAGTGGGTTGAGCAAAGCACTCCCTACCAACGTTGCTAGGGGTAGTTGTTAAATTCTTAAAATCCCATTTCTCCGATTCGGTGCTCCGCGAGCAATCATAACTATCGTGGGAACCCATTTTTGTACGACAAAATGTGATAAAGTTATGTCTAAATATGGTGTCCACCCCATCGTCTTTCGACTTCTTACCACCCTCAAACGAGTGGTCAAGTTGAAGTCCACGAATCCGCGGTCTCACAAGAATTATAGAGAGAGAACTTCGGAGAAAACCGTAGCCTCATGTCCGAAAAACAAATCTAGAAGATGCATTATGGCTTTCCAGAACCGCTTATAAGACTACCCGATAAGGCTGTACTCCAACAATTAGTATATGAAAAGAGTGTCACTTAACATTGACGCTAGAACACAAAGCATATTGGCCTCTTAAGTATGCCTACTCGATTTAAAGACCGCGGGCGAATCATTCAAAGCTGCAACTCAATGACTTAGCGAGCTTTCGTGATCAAGCTTATGAGATTCGTTAATCTACAAGGAGAAGACAAAGAAGCTACACACGATTCCAAGATAAAGAATCGAATCTTTCAAATATTGGTGATGCAAGTCCTTCTTTTTCAACTCCCGATTAAAGAATATCTCCGGAAAGCTCAAGAGTCCCGTGGTCCGGAACCTTTCACAATCACTGAAGTGTACCTAGGCACTGCCAAAGTTTGTCTCATGTCGAATGGTTTCTAAATTTTCAAAGTCAAACGCCCACCGTCTCAAGGATTACTATAAGGGGATACAAAGACCACCATTGGTTATCCAGGACCTCCAGACTTTCCCTAAGGACAACTAAATTCAGGGATCGAGTCGAGCTTGCGACTCGGTAATAAAAAACAAGCCGCTTCGTGGGAGTTCACCCCATGCTTATCATCTCTATTTTCATGTGTGTTGTGTTGAGAGAGGCTTGTTCTCTTTCCGATTTTTCGATGTTTGTTGCTTGTTTGTTGTGATTTTTGCAGGATTCTCCCAACAAATTTCATAGAAAGCTTCTCGTGTCCCGGTGTTTGTTTCCGTTCATAACCTTCGAGCTTCACTCCTCCTTTGTGTGAATTTAGTATTGGGGAAATCGCAAATCCTTTCATCTTATCGATCACGTTTATTCATTGCATACATTCAAATAAACGGCTTAATTATACGTAAGGACCCGACCATAAACATTGAGACAATGTTCGTTTTAGTTTTTTGGCGCGGAAGGAAATAATCGATTTTGATGTTGCTGCTTATTGTTTTTGTTCTCACGTACCCTTTTTCCCACAAAAATAGCAAAAATTTTAAGTTATTTGTATAGCCAAAAAAAAAACAAAAAAAACAAAACAAAAAAAAAACAAAAAAAAAAAAAGTGTAAGACAAAAATGTAGGTTTCCCGCTGAGTAAGAAATAAGAAGTAATTTTTGACCCAATTGAACGTGTTGAGTTCTAACTTTTCCCTTTACAATATGTTGATGTTTATGCTAGTCCTCATAATAGACTTTAAACATGCTAGACTTGAAAATCCCGTTATGTACATGAAGACTTATCTAATCTTCATGTAGATTTTAAATTGCCAAGTTGATTTTATATAGGCCTAAGATTTGCAAATTTTCTTTTGTGAAGAACAAGAAAGATAGTGTTATTTTATAAGTCATGACATTAAGAACGTAGAAATAGTTTGATTTCTTTCAAGCTCATATGTATTAATTGTGGCTTTTCTCCCATTAGCTTGTTTCACCTTTATATGAATGTTTAATAAATAGAGTTGTATGGTTTTTTTGGTTAATAATTAGCTAATAGAAGTTTTCTTTAGTTCATTTGTGATTAGAATGAGTACACATCAGGAATACTCAATTTGGCTTAAAAAATAACAAAAATAATAAATAAATAAGTATCTTCTCTTCATATACTTTCATCTTGTCGGGAGCGTGGCTGATGTTTGAGTTTTTCATATAAGGTAGAGTCCGGTGTCATAATAAGTAGAAATAACCTCTTGTCCGACTCTTATCGATGTGGCTTCGAGCTAAAAGGCACCGTTTTAACTACTTATATAATCCGAAGTCGAAATATGTTGCAACAACTTGTCGGAGGACGTGGCCGATGTTGTAGCCTACTATAAGGACTTGAGTTTAATAATTTGCTTTATTTTTGTCTTACTTTGACCTTTAAAGAGCCTAAGGGTATATGGTGCAATTAGATAGGTCCATTTATGTCCTTAAAGAGCCTTCGGGTATATGACATAATGGTCCTTTGCTAAGTAGCCTAATAAAAAGCCAAATTTTGTCCCCTCGAATGTGGACTTTAATCTTGATTGCATTTGATCTTTGAGAAGGGCTAGGAGTTAATTATTAGCGTTCTTAAACCATACACTTTATTTTCTGAATTAATAAATATCGAAACAAAAGTCTTAAAGAGCCTTCGGGTATATGACTTAAGTAAAATCCTGAGAAACAAAAGTAGGATTTGCGGGAGGAAAAGTAAGTACACAATTAGTATTTATGAGTAGTGTTAGTGTCATGACTTGTAATTAACAATGATCTTGTTTTTAAGCTTAGCATGGGAAAAGTGAAAAATCAGGGATGATGAAGTTATCCTTATTCGACACTTAATTTGTGCATTTTTGTTTCTATGATCCTCAAGTTACCAAATGTGTAAAGAAAACAATACATTATGTCCAACACAAAAAAGTTGTAGTTATATAGTTAACATTATCAATAATAATCATAAAAATAAAAAAAAAAAAAAAAAAACAAAAAAATCTTTGAAAATGGAAGTCGTAGTGTTTTATACCTTGTGATCTCTTAATTCTCTCACAAAACTCTTTGCTACTTTTCAAATGTTTAGTATATGGGGAATTTTACGAGGTCTTTGGTATAAGGCCATGTGGTATAATGCGTGATGGTACACACAAACGTTTAGTTAAGGGGAATTTTGATAAGTGTAAAATATACATATCCATTGTACCTAAAAGAACCCATAAAACCCCAAACAATCCAAAAAAAATGGCAAAAATTAAGCTTGTATTTGTGTTATCTGTGTGTGTCAGGTGCGGAAAAGTCAAAAATTACAAAGAAACAATACAAAACGAGCAAGCAACCCGGACACGAGAATCAAAAGTACAAAGCGAAGCCAAGATCCAAAGCCTTAAGCCAATTTTTCAACTACAAGGGGCCAATTCTTCAAATTCCCAAAGTTATTTATTACTTGAAAGAGAGAAAAAGAAAGACAAGGAACCCAAATGTGTAAACTTTCAAACTTCAACAGTTTTAACTTGTCGAAAAAGAGCGAGCCCCATTTTACTGTTCACGCCGTCTCTCCATTATCACCATCCAGTCAAAATCAAAGGGCATTTGTTAAATTAAAGGGTGCGTTGGTCAATTCAGGAATCGCAAGCACAATGAAGGGTCAAATATATCTTTAATTAGGGATTTACTTATCCTCATTCAAGCTCAGCCACGAAATCAAAGAAAGAAGCACAAATGTGGTGGGTTTTTGTGCTAACTTACTCCACAAAACTAACAGAAGAACAAACGTCACATCAGGGAATGACACGCTGCAATCCTCAGGTATCCAAATCTTGAATCAACGCTCCACGATTGAAGCTCAAATGATTAAAGCAATGAATGGCAGAGATTGAAAGTTTGGAGAGCAAGGCAGAGGTCCTAGAAGCTTCAGCTGGGCACTATAAAAAGACCTCATTCTCACACACACATAGGGGGGTTCTTTCAAAAATCTAGTTTTAGTAATTTTTAGCTTAAATTCGTAATTTTTCTTAAATGCTTTTGTAATTTCCTTTTCAAAGTATTGTAATCAGCTTTTTCAATTAATGCAATTCAGTTTTTAGTATTCTAAATCTCGTTTTCTAAGCTCTCATTTTAAGTCATATTGTTTCATTAAGCTATTAAGCTCTTATTAAGCTCTTTCAGTCTCTAAGCTGAAATTGAGCTGTTTGAATTCAGAATTAACCTTATCTAAACCTTAAATCAGTTTAAACTTTCATGGATCTTATTGGATCTAAGCTTTTAGAAGGGGATCTTACCTTGGAAGAGATCCCAAGGACTTTTACTCTAGTTTATTACTAAGCTAGAGAGCTTGTAGCTGCCTTAAGTGGATCCTTTTGTTTAGCTAAAGGATCAAGTAAGTTTCTCTTTTCATTCTTCTTCAAATTCAGTTTTAAATTGCTTAATTCTAGTTTCTATGCTTAATATTGCTTATTTGCTTATTCTCTTTGCTTATTAGTGTTTAAATATCTTTTATAGTTTCATTATTAGTTATATGTCCTTGAATTCTGTTTTTGCTTAAGTAGTTATACATCTTAGTCTTTTCATTTCTGTCATAAAAACTTATAAAACCCAAAAATATTAGTTATAATAGTTTAGATCTTAGATTAAGGCTTATTCAGTTGTTTAATCATGATTATTAAGTTTGTTTTAAGCTAGTTTTTATCTGGTATTAAGAACTTTTTCATTAAATTTCTCTTAAAAAGCTTTTCTCACTCCTGTCAAAATGATAAAGGAGTGTTTGGTTTAAGTGCACTCTCAAATTGCACTAGCAGTATTAACTTAAGTTAATACTGCTGACTTTTTACACTACCAGTACTAACATAAGTTAGTACTGTTGAATCATTTGCACTACCAGTACTAACCCAGTTAGTACTGTTAGCTTTCAATTTCAGTAGGATTAAGTTCAGTTTTAGCTTATTTAGAATTTAGTTTTAATTTTCATTATTTAGCTTATTTCATTGCTTATTCAGTTTTCAAAAGTTAAATTGCACTAGCAGTACTTTCATTTGAAAGTACTGCTGAATTTTTACACTACAGTAACTATCCATTGTTAGTACTGCTGTGTTCTCAAAGCTTTAATTTAGATAAGTAATTTTAGGTTTTAGCTTATAAAATTCAGTAGGATTTAAGTTTTCATATAGCTTAATATAGTTTAAGTCTTAATTTCCAATTTCTAGCTTATTTACTTAGCTTAATTTAGCTGTCAAAAGTCATTAAAACCTGAAAACTCCAAAAACAGTACTTAGAATCTTTAGAATTTAAATTTGTTAAATTAGCTTATAAGTCTAGATTTTTTAGCTTATTTAGATGGAATAATAGTATTTAAGTTGTCTTTTAAGTTTCAAAGTCTAGTTCACTTATATTAGTTCTCTATCTTATTTGAATTTTGTGTTCTTTGCTTAGTTCCGGAGTTTGCTTACTAATGATCAATTTCAGTATCATAAAAGTAGTATAAGCTTTAGTTTTCTTTCATCTATAGATAAAGCATATCATAAGCTCTTTAGAACTTCTTTCCTTTTTTCATTTTGAGCTAGTTGAGTTTTTTATAGGCTTATAATTTCTAAAACCAATTTAAGCCTCCTTTCTGCAACAGCTAATTAAAAAAGCTCTTTTTTAGAGCTATAATCTTTGAGATTTCAGACATAGTGGCTTTTGTTAAAGTTGTTGTCTCCCTGTCTTTCCTTTACAACTTTGCTTCTTGAGTTTTTCATAAATAAGCATTTTTTCAAATTTCACCTTATTTTGGCCTTAGCTTGTTATCGGGTATATTCTTAGAGTAGAATTGTAACTTTTCAATTTAAGAAAATAGTTTCTCAGTTAATTCCTCCCGTTAGACCTTTTCCTTCTTGCATCCATTAGTCCCGCAGTTAAGTTTTTAATTAGTTTATTAAGTTTTAATTAATAATTAGGGTTAAGGTCTAATTGGTTCTAGCACTAAGAAATCCTTTTTCAGAGTAAGAAGTTTTCATCCTTCTTGTCTGAATAGATGACTGCACATCACCAATCACATGCTCAAATGGGTGATCTTTGTGAATTCGTGTATGAGGAGTGGTAGGGACTTCATAAGATTGAGGAATGTTCCCCAATACAATTTCTAGGTCCTCCATATGTGAGTCTTCAGATGCAGGACTAGGTCCTACCATGTCTTCAGGAGTAGCAGTATTAACTTCAGGGAGAGCAGTACTAACTTCTCTACTACCAGTATTAAAATCTGGTCTGGCAGTATTAACTTGTTGATCAGCAGTACCATTTTCCTTAAGAATGCTACCATCATGAGACTCTTCTGTAGCATCATCTTTATCATGTAACTCATCTTTATCTTCTATTTGAGCATCATCAATAATATTTGGTAAAGCATCACCAAAATATGAAGAATCCTTCCAAATTGGCATTGGAATCCAATCTTGATCTTGTTGAGAAGATGTGCTAGACTCAGAAACTCCTTGTATACCTGCAAAATCATTAGAAGATTTTCCTGCAACCACGGGTACATAGTTCATTGATTGAGTTAGAGAATCAAGATCAAACAGCCACTTTGGACCATTTCCTTCAATCATAGGCTTATTCTCTAAGAACCCAATATGCAAGTTTTCCTAAACTTTTCTAGTTCTAGTGTTGTATACCCTAAAAGCTTTGCTACTTAAGGAATATCCAACAAAGAAACCTTCATCACTCTTTCCATCAAACTTGCCTAAATTCTCTAAGGTATTGAGAATAGTAACATGACATCCAAATGGTTTCATGAAGCCTATAGCTGGTTTAAAACCTATAAAGAGTTCATAAGGAGTCTTGTTATGAGGCTTGACTATTAAGACCCTATTCTGTACATAGCAAGCAGTAGAAACTGCTTTTGCCCAAAATTGTGGTAGGTAACTTAGAGTCAGCTAACATTGTTCTAGCAGCCTCAATGAGTGTCCTATTCTTTCTTTTAGCTACACTATTTTGCTGAGGAGTCCGAGCTACACTATATTCTCTTTTAATACCTTTTTCCCTACATAAATCATCCATCACTTTGTTTTTAAACTTTGTCCCGTTATCACTTCTGATTATTTTTACTTTCTTATCCACTAGGTTTTCTACTTCTTTGATAAAAATTTTAAGGATCTCACTTGTTTCATCCTTAGTTGTTAAAAAGAAAACCCATGAAAATCTACTATAATCATCAGTGACTACTAAGCAGTACTTTTTATGCATTAGACTACTAACAAAAGTTGGACCAAAGAGATCCATATGCAGCATAAACAATGGCTTAGTAATGGGATTAAAGGCCTTGGTCTTACAAGAGGCTCTGTGTTGCTTGCCTTTAAGACAGGCAACACATGTTTGGTCATTCTCAAATCTTTTTAAAGGCAGATCTCTTACAAGATTTTCTTTGACAAGTTTATTAATATTCTTAAAATTTATATGACCAAGCCTTCTATGCCATAGCATTGATTCTTCAGATGTAGCCTTTGCAACTAGACAAGTTAAACTATCTTTAGGAACTATGTTTTTCATATCAAAACTGTACATGTTATCCTGTCTAGGAATTTTAAGAAGTATCTGATTTTCATCAGGCAACTTAAAATTAGGAGATAGGACAAGACATTCAGAGTCAGTAAAAAGAACATAGTTCTTTTTGTCACACATCTGTGAGACACTAAAGAGGTTGAACTTTAACTCTTTGACAAAGTATACATCATCAAAATCAAGATTATCAGTTTTAATAGTACCTTTGCCAGTAATTCTGCCTCCATAGGCTCCTCCACCAAAAGTAACATAACCTCCATCAAAGTCTTTGAAATCTGAAAGATGGGCTATGTTTCCAGTCATGTGCCTTGAGCATCCACTATCAACAAACCCTTTATCATTTAGCTGTGAATTGCTCTGCACACAAAACTTATGAAGTTAGTTATCTTTGGGGACCCAAGCCATTACTGACTTGGATCTGCCTCGTGCATCAATGTAATTATATTTGTTGAAAACCAGTGATGCACCATTGGGTTTGATGGGTTTCCAAACCCAACATGCTGAGGGCTTAACAGCATTAAATCCCCTTTCCCTGACAGTATTAACATTTTGCCTACCAGTATTAACATTTTGATTATAAGAGACCATCTTTTGTAATGCTGTTCTCTTGTAAAGGGGCCTTTGAACTGTTGATTGTGCTTGATTTTGAAAATATGTCCTTGGTCTAGCACAATGAACTATTGATTTTGGGTGAGCAGTATAAGAAGGCCTAACAGTATTAAAAGACCTAGCAGTACTAAAAGGTCTGACAGTGTTAACAGACCTAACAGTATTAACAGGCCTTGCATTATTAACAGTTTTTAGGCCAGTCTTCATTAAGACTGCTCTTGGAACCATATGTTTGTGAACATATGGTTCTTGCAGTATTAACAGTCTTTAGGCCAGTCTTCATTAAGACTGCTCTTGGAACCATAGGATGAGAAGTTTTAGGACAGCTGTATTGAATGTGATCAAAACTTCCACAGATAAAACATGCCTTGTTATTAAAAACAAAGTTACATCCTAATTGATTGGATTTTTGACCATTCCAATTCCTTTGGTTTCCTCTAGGTCTTTGTGACCTGTACATCTCTGCATACCTAACTGACCTCCTAACTGGTTTTTCAGGTTTAACAAACTCTTTCTTAGTAGCAGTAGGTATAACAGTTTTCTTTTCAACCTTAGGGATAGGCTCAACTTCATCCTCATCATCTGACACCCAATCTTCAATAATTGGAGCATCATTATTCTCTCTAGCTTTCTTAGGTTCTTCTTCCCTAACATGATTAGCAGGACATAAAAACTTTTCTTTCCAATATTTGTCTACCTTAAGTGGAGACTTAACAGAGCTAGTTTTAGAATCAGTCTTTTGTTGTTGTTTTAAAGTGTCATCAATATTCTCCTTAGAATTATCTGACTCTTTATCACAACCAGTGGTAGGCTTTAAACTTGAATCCCTAAGACCATACTCATTTATCTCAGGTTGTTTGAATTCTTCTAGACCTGAATAAGATAAGTCTAAAGGTGTTGGTATATTAAGAATCAAAGGATGAGGTGAGGGGACAGCATTATAACCAAAACCCTTTTTGCTCTTGTCAGTTATCTGACTTGCTAACAATTGATCAAAGTCTTTTGCTGATTTTTCAAACTTTGCAATCTTAAACTCAAACCTCTCCTTTTCTTCCTTAACCTTTTCAAGTTCTGTCCTAAGTAATCCCATTAGATATTCTTTGTGACATACGCTTCTTTTAAGCAAAGCAATTTCCTTAGAAAAAAGGACTTCAGATTCTTTATATTTAAGAATTTTTCCTTCTAAAATTGATAAACCTCTTTTGTATGTAGAAGCTTTAAAACTAGTATCATCTAATTTAACAAGTAAATCATCATACTGTTTCTTTAGAGCTTCATAATTTTGCAAACAAGATTTAGAACAAGATTTATCATTTGTTACCTCAGAATCTGAGAATGCCATGAGAGCCATGTTTGCTTGAATTTCTTCCTCTGCCATGTCACTCCAATCAAATCCAGCACCATCTATAGCACACATTGCCTTTTCAGAAGCATCTTCAATCCTTACTGCCTTTGATGAGCTACCTTGATTCCAATTTCTGTTGTCTTTACTCCTTGGTGCTCTGCATTCTCTGGCAAAATGTCCCATTTTATGGCAGTTGAAATATTCTACCTTTGATTTATCATATCCAGCAGTATTGCTTCCATCAATGATGATCTTCCTTCCAGTTCTCTGATAGAACTTTCTTGCCCTCATGCTTAGTAGTGCCATATTCCACTTTAGATCCATTTCTTCCAAATCATCATCATGAAGTTGCTCAAGATCTTCATGAACTAGTTGAGACCCTTGTGGTTGAGTGGATAGAAAGGCATATACTGTGGCATCACTAAAACTAGCAGTACTAATTTCAGTACTAGCAGTATTAACTTTGGTGGTACCAGTACTAACTTCAGGGTTAACAGTATTAATATTATTAGTACTGCTTGCACCTGAAGCAGTTAGAAATGCCAAGTTTTTATCATCATTGATAGCACCAGCAGATCTCTTAACCTTCTGTTCAACAATTTTAAAATTGTTGTACAAATCATCCAAACCCATAGTATCAAAGTCGGGTTTGAGTATTTCCATCATATCATATATTCTCCATCAGTCAATTTCTCATCAAACCAGGATAACTTTCAATTGCAGCCTCGTTGGGACATACGACCCGGGAATATCTCTTCCGGAATCTTTTTATTATTGATTCTTATATATTTAATCTCTTTGTGTAGATTTTGACCTTTTGCCTTGGTCAAGGGCATTTGGTTGAGATCTGCATTTGAGTTGTTATATATATATATACTATTTCACGAATCATTCATCCAGACTACCACATGAGTATCTCACTTAGAAGGTAAACTCCTCAAAAATTTAACATTTAGATCTTTAGGAGGAGTAACTACACCCAGAATTGCCAATCTACTAACAAGCTTTTGAAGCCTAATAAAGATAGAATCAAGTGATTCTGAGCTTAAAGCATTGAAGTTTTCATACTGTTGCTTCAGTAGGGCCTTCTGAGTCCTCTTTGTTGCTTCATTCCCTCCAAATCTAGCTTTAATGGCAGCAAACATTGATTGAGCATCAACATACTGGTTAAAGGTAAGTTGATGTTCATTGGGCAGTGCCATGAGCAGAAGACTTCTGGCCTTAACATCATTCTTTTTGCAAATCTTTTCTTCAGTAGTAGAGGGCACAGTCATCTTCAATGTTGTTGATGGACCAGATTCTGGTGCTGTAACAGGAATAGGTACCCACGAATTTCCATTTTCAATTACCTCCTATAACGCATAATCCTGGATCTGAAAGTACTGCTTGATCCTGATTTCCCACATCTCATACTCCTCGAGTTTGAGCATGGGAAGCTTTACCAACGCATTGTTCTGAGAATTTTCCAACTCCATTATTCCTAGATTAAAGTTTCTCAAAGCACAGGCTCTGATACCACTTGTTGATCCCACGCCTTGATCGATTCTTTACATAGTAAAGGGTTTGTCACCTTGTAAGAATCTAAAATAACAAAGATTGAGACTTTGTATGTATACCAAAGTGTATGCGGAATCTACACGTTGATATTCTAGAGATGTTTATCAATAGAACAGTAATAGACAAACAACCAATGAACAATGAAGTAATAACAAACTGCTTCAATATTATTAGAATAATAATACGAGTACTCTTGTAGTACTGGGGTTACAACCTTGAAGCTATCACAATCTTTTTCTAAAAGTATTCGTCTAAGTATATAAAAGTGTATGTATATCCTAAACCTAGGATCTCCTTTTATAGAACACAAGGAGTCCTTTACAAAGATAACTACCTATCTTTTAGGATCAGTTACAAACATCCCATGATTATCTCCATGCATACTTATCTCCAAGTCAGCAGCTTTGACCATCAACAGTATTAACTCTTTCTCCTAGCAGTATTAACTAACATTGGCAGTACAAAGTATGTACTGGTAGTACTAACTCCATTAGTACTGTTAGTTATACCTTGGCAGTATTAACTCTTGAGAAGATTTATTCCCAACACCATTGAATTCTAGCTAAGCCGGAATCCCCCACATTGAACCTCTTAAGAATAATGTCCTTATAATGTTTTTGGCTTCAAAACAAATCCATATTGGTTCACATGACCTTAGTTCCAAGAACTATATTCAACAACTAATGAAGTTCATGTCAATCTTGACTCCAACATATCATTAGTGGATTTATTTATGTTCTTATCACTTCTAGTGATAATTATACCATCTATGTATAACACGGGAGTACACACATACATCCATTAATTTTGAATCCACATTCTTGCATGATATGGTAAAAATTAATGTCCTTGTTTGGGAGCTTTCCTTAAGTCATATAATAACTTAACAAGCCTACGAACTTTGCTCTCTAATCCAGGAGCCATGAAACCCTCAGGTTGGTTCATGTATAGTACTTTTTTCTAAATCTCCGTTTAGAAATGTCATTTTCACATCCATTTAATGAACTTCCAATTTTCTTAATGCGGCAATAGCAAGTACCATCCTAATCGAGGCTATTCGCGTAACAGACCAATAAGTATCAAAGTAACCTAGACCTTCGCGTTGTCTAAATCCTTTGATTACCAATCTTGCTTTGTACTTGTCAATGGTGCTATCGGCTTTCATCTTCTTCTTGAAGATCCATTTATAGCCTAGTGATTTACAACCCGAAAGTAAATCCACGAGCTCCCAAGTATGATTTTGTAAAATAGAATCTATTTCACTTTAAATGGCTTCTTTCTATTGAGCCATTCTGAGAAAGTTACCGCTTCTCGATAAGAAGTAGGTTCGTTTTCTACCATAATAGAAACAAAATCGGGTCTAACCGATTTCTTGGTTCTTGCCCTTTTGCTTCTTCTAGGTTCAACCTCTTCTTCCTTGGGTTGATCTTGTCTCTCATCTTGGAGATTATTATCATCTCGTTGTCTCTGATCTTGGACAACTTCGCCACAAATTCTAGTTGAATCTTCCAAATTTCCTTCTTATTAACCATGGAAATATACTTTCAAAAGAATGGAAGCACGCTTCTTATCCATTATCGTTATCCTTGTGTTGTAGATTCACATACCTCTCATAAAGAAACAATATGACACTTTTGTATGAATTAGCATATATCTAAGTATAGATGACAATTCCAACAGTTGTCAGTCAAAATCTTTTGAACCTTGGGGTTGAATACAGAGTGACTTGAGACTAGATATTCCCCCCCACTTATTGGTATGAGATACGTGTATAAGAGTAGTATATGTTCTTACATCTATAGTTCTTAAGCACTAAATATAACCCTTATTCCGAGTAGGCACAGCTAAGAGTAAAGACCCCCCAAAAAGTCTTTTAGCAAACTTCTTATTTTCTTTACAAGGGATCTTATCCACATGTCATGGCTTAAACCAAGACTTAAGAACATGTCATTAACCATATCTTCATTAGTAGGCATGGGTCTTTTCTTTCAAAAATTCTCTAGTGTTGGAGTATCGAAGAGCAATAAATTTAGGAGTTCTTATTCTAAGTTTAGACACCATAGAGATTTAGAAATTGGAAAAATAATATTCACCTACGATTTGACTTTGAACCCAACCTTGTTTTCGTATTATTAAGTTGATTCGCTCACTTATTGATATAAACACATCTTGTGATAATATCTTACTCTCAAGTAAGTATAATCAGGCAATATTCTTGTTTATTCACGCCCGTTAGTAAGTATCAAATTCCAAATACATAAACATGTGAATCATATCTAGGGAGTCGTGTTATTTCACGGTATGGACTAAGAGAAAAGACAATCTTGTCAATTTGGAGCTTCTATTAAACACAAGTTTTAATTTTGTTAATCACGTGTCAATTCAAAATGGTATCCAGTAAGATAAAACATGTACCGAGTCATGCGCTTATGCCATATATTTAAAGAATTAAATAAGCTGAATTCGTGTACTCATTTTACTAGAAAATTGACCATTAGAAAAAATATTAATTTCAGCTTTACATACTTTTGTGTTTTGAAAAGGCGTAAGACCCTGTTACGGACTCAAATATTATGTTAGACTCAATTTTTTTTATTTGGGATTCGCAAACACAAGATGAAGCAAAATTCAATTATAAGCAACCAGTCGGACACAAGATTTCGCCTACGAACCAGTAAGTTGTTCCTCTGGTTCAGACAACGCGAATTTAGGTTTAACTTGTTAGACTGTCTTTTTCAAGATGTCGAGATAACATTGTCTTGCTTCCACCAAGATATTGTAGTAGTTGCGAGAGTTTGCTGCCAAAATCGTTTCTCTCCTTATACTCAATTGCCATTTGAAAAGAGTTAATTAAACCTCTGTAGTTACTGACATACATGACATGGATACCTCTGACAGTGTTAATCCACCATCTATTTAAGGTTACTGTCGAATTAGATACCTCATGGCCTCATGTTTTTCCAGGAGTCATATTAAACCTTATAACGTATAGTTATATGCACATAAGATTTGTTATGGAATGACTATGTCAAGCGGTTTTTACAGTGTCTACACGTGAACTCACGAGCTTCACGCAGGTGCTCGCTTGTTTAATCAAGATTTCGGGAGCGTATCTACTTTTAGGATGTCATCGTGACTTCTATAGATCTAAGTATTGTTAATACGAAGGATTCCATAATGATTAGTTTTGAAACTAATTTTGGTTTATCTATTGTACACACTGCTTAATTTACAATGTGTTTCTTAACAAAACAGATTTTAATTCGTCATTTGATAATGATTTGAATACAACTAATGTTTTGTAAGATCGTGTGTTATACAAATATGTAAGAACCGTTGTTAAAAGAAGTCCTTCGCACGTGTGTGATCAGGTCTTATTTGAAGTCATGAATAGTTTGATATGAAGAAATCAACATATTTGTATATCCGGATGTTGTCGAAAGTTTCATTAAAAAAGATTTTAATAATCTATTTTACCATGAGTTGTTTTCTAGTACTGACACCTTGAACAAGGTTTCAGTCAGACTCCCAGTGTCATCTTAAGGAAACTCATACAATGTTTCTGTAGATTCCATTTGTCTGTATCTCAGAAAGAATCATCAACGATAGGTTTCTATGTGTAGATTATACTTTTAACTTTAAAGTATTTTCAAGAATTATATTAGTTAATAATTCAAACTCGTACCTGTTTTAAAAAACTAGACAAGTCAAACAAACACTTCCACGCTAAGTAGTAAAAATAGATTTTTTATATTAATCCGATATTTGATAATTATCAATATATTGTGTTTTCCAGTATAAACTCTTCTTGATTTCATTGAACATGTTACATTTATCTAATAAAATAACAACTTGCATTTTATGAGATATGTTTCAAAGAAACTCCACTTGGTTTCAATGAATCCATTCCAATAATCTAATAAAATAATAACTTATATTTTATGAGATTTGTTTCAAAGAAACTCTACTTGGTTTCAATAAATCTAAATTCGTCATGATTTGCAACCATGTTAGTAAGTGGCGCACCAATTACATTTTACAGGAGTAGTCTCAATGCGGATTGTCATCATTTCTCAGTTAAAGACAAGAACAAGATTAACAGGATTTTGTATCAATCCAGTATCAAGAAATTCAATCCTGATTTTCTAATTATAACCTTGTACGGATCTTTTTTTGTTGGTGTACAGCGAGTTTTTATTAAGAGAGAAACTATGAATAGATAGCCTAGAAATTCAGTCGAAATCAAAGAATGCGGGTTTTTAAGCCACTATCATCCCAACTGTACGATGCCTTTACATTAGACTTACACCATAAAAAGATTTGGGAAAAGAACATCATCATAAATTATCGCCTTTGAAGAGGGTTCTTTCTCCCCGAATAGAAGTTTGTTTCGAAATAAGACCCACCAAGCCACCAACCACAATCTAAATAAGATCAAACCTTGGATACATCAATTTTTTACTTTAGTTGAGACGGTATGGAGGCCATCCAGTTGTTTCCATTCAGGGAAGATGGTTATCGTACCGAATAATTGATATACCACCATATACTCGCAACTATATTTTTGTTTTTTTTACGCGAATTTGTATGTCTATACAACAAAAAAAAAAATTTTATGTTCGTAGATTCAACCCACCCCCATTATCAACAAAAAAATGGACTAAATCTGATAGATTCGATCTCAATTCTTCTAAGCGTAATATTGTATTCGCGTAGGATAGCGCTTCCAATTTGATTTTTCCAAGCTAGAATATTCACATTATTCGGGACCACTTTTAATCATAGAGTTTTAGAAATCAAGGTCAAGAGACGTGTGATCTTCAATTTATCTTGATCCAGTATATTGTTTCATGATTGAAGCGACAGGAAAAGCTCCCTGTGGATAGATCAACTAAGTAGATCTATTTCCTTGGTGTAAATGTGTGTTGCAAGGTATCGTGTGGTTAAGTTAGTGGGTTAAGGTTAGGAGTATTTAGTTTCTTCTTTTAGTGGTTCAAAGTAATTATGTTCGTTTTTCTTGTGCTAATTGTGTAAATCATTGTTTTGTTATGTTTGTATGTTGCTCAATTTCTCGTGTTTAACATTCTCTTCTTAGTTCCTCGACTAACTTAAGTTCTTATTTCTTATACGGGGGTAGTGATGTGATGATTCGCCGTGGTCCTTTTCAACAGTGGGACCAACACTGTGACATGTGTGGTGTTCTGGATGTATGTTGTGACTGGGCCGTTTGTGTCCATGAATTCGTCCTGTTATTCGACTCTAATTTGTCTCGAACCAATCTTAATTAATTGTAATTCATTAAACAAACACCTATTTGTCGTTTAGTAATTCGTTTACCTTTGTTTGACCTCCACCCCAAGTACTAAATCAAATATAAAACATGATGACTTATCCCCGGGTCCAGGACAACAAAATTACTCTTAACCCACCACAACGCCCACATAATCCAACTGACTAAACAAATGGATCTTTGTTTTATTTCGTCAACTGTTTTGCAGCAAAAAAAACATACTTATTAATAAACTCACAAATTACAAAAATGCTTCTTTTTTTTAAGTTACAAGTAGTGTATCGATATTTCATTTTAATTAAAATATAATTATTCTAAGGTGAACTTGATTAAATATGCTTTGTACTCTATCTCACCATTCTAGTCCGAGGTTTATTTTTGGGTTTTATTCGGGGTAAGTGAGGGGGTGGGTGCGGGCCCCAAAGGAGGGAAGGTTGCGAAATTGTAAACTTTTGTAATAATGTACAGTATGATCTCGTATCTTGTGCAATGTGAATCATTGTGTGGCATTCTCGTGTTTCTGCCGCTAACGGGGTGTGACATCTAATGCTATTCTTAAACAACTATGTGTTAGTATCGTACTTTGACCCAAGTGCATCGAGTCAAATTACTTAACCACCACACAACAATGATACAAGATCTTTTATGACAACTATGCAAACACTCTTATAAACTCAAATACAAATGCTTGTACAATAGGTTGTTTTCATAAAACATATTACTAAGGTAGAACTTGCTAATAGTTTGTAGCCGGGTATCGTTGCGCGTTTAGTTAGAGATCATCTAGTTCAGCTACTAACATCTTATTTGAGGCGAGTTCTCGTATCCCTACTTTTGAAACTATTTTCCTTAGAGGGAAATGATACTCAAATCTATTTCAAACTGCTTTTTCTACTGTGAAAAACTGCTATTTCTTTGGACAATGCTATGTGCCTATGACTGCTATGTGAATGACATGAGGACTATTTGTGCATGAGTTCTATTTGAACTTCCATGCAAGGACAATTTTTCTGACCTATGTTAACTCTAGCTGGTAGGCCTTAGGTGCGAAAGACAATAAGCGCTTAGACCATTAGGAATGGTTGGTATGATTTGAATGCTATGATTCTATTGAAATACTATGATTATATTGAAATGCTATGATAGCATGGGATTTCTATGTTGGATTCAAATACTATTGCATGCATTCTACTTTCTTATTGCATAATTGTCCACTACTTAAAATCTAGCACACCAACTGGGTTTACTTCTAAACCTACGAGCTCACCAACTTTATGTTGACCTTTCGAGTATCATTTTCAGGTGTGATCAATAGTTATTATTAGAAGTTATTAAAAATCAAAGACCTCCACTACCAGGATGTTTTCCAAAAGACATTAGTTTTTCAATTGTTAAGATTGTATTTCTGAAACAGTGTAAATCTAATTTCATGTAAATCTTGTATGGTATAATCTTGTATCGTGTGCGATGTAATCATAACGTCGCATCCCATGTTTCCGCTCTTTTTGGGGCGTGGCAGATTGGTATCAGAGCCAATGTTATAGAAAATGCATGTGTTTCTAAAATAAAAACGCAACTATAACCAAACAAAAGTTTTCGTAAAAACCCCGAACATGATAAAAGTTTACTAGCCTGAGCATTCTATTGTTTTTCGTAAATTATGTATAGCCTAACTATGCCTAATTTACGAAGGACCATGGAATGATGGGGGTAGTTTCCTTGAGATTATGTTAGGGTGAGCACAAAATTCTAAGATCACCTGAAAATACTTGGCCATGAATGTACATGTTGCATATATGTACTTTCACATTATACTCATGAACAAAATTCTCTATGCTTGCTATTATTTGAATCATCATTGCTTGCTCTTACATGTTGCCTTGTTTGCATTTCATGGTGTCTTTCATGTTTGTTCTATTCTTATTAACTGACCACTATTTCCCATGCTTATCTTGCATATTTGCCTTACAAGCTCTACATGTGGCCTTACTATTATATGATCACTATCGCTGATACTTGGCTGACATGCTTGCCTTGCAATTCACTATATGTCGCCTTGCATACTTTGCTACTGCTTACTTATTCAAGCAGGCCTATGCTATCATTTTCTATTTCGAATAATATACTAAACACTACTTCGGACACGTCCCAACATTGAGTTGTCGGACGGCCAACGTTGAATACACTATTTTAGATATAGTATTTTGGTTATACTATTTGGGATACACTATTTTGAAATATCCTCTTTATATACTAATTTGGGTACACAACTACTCAGTTGTGGCCCTATGCTATTATGTCACAGTTATCACATGCTTTGTTTCCCCATACACTGCTCACTTTGTTAGAAAGTCTGAATACACTGCATTCTAAATTGATGAATTGGATTACATCCTTAGTCGCACTAAGAAACAACTCACTGACCAGCGTAGCCGCAATTAGTGGTCTTGTTATACAATTAGGTCCTTGGAGACTACAAATGGAATAATA